>APFE031681546.1:83984-110790 GCA_000404065.3 Pinus taeda
GACTTGCTTAGGAAGCTGGTATAGGTAATGATAGACCTACACCGACTGCAAATAATCAAGGTGACGACATTTTTGTGCAACACTGATCGTTGGGCAAAGATATCCTAGTGGGCATCACTGGATGTGTGTTTTGGATAAGGAAATTGGCAAAGGCTAAGGAAAATGTATTGAAAGGCAAAAAGGCACTTTTGACACATTTATTTATGAAAATAAAGGGAATTAGGAGAAAAGGAAGGTAAAAGGTCACAAGTTTCATGTGAGGAGGAAAATGAAGGAAAATAATGGAAAATGAAGAAATTAGAGGCCTCATTGATAAATAGGCTTCTAAGGATCAGTTGGCAAGTTGCTCAATGTTAGTCTTAACAATGTAAGCTTGGTCAGTGCAAGTTTAAAGCTCTCTCATTACTCTCTCTCTCTCTCTCTCTTAGTCTTGGTCACTTAAGTTTTTCTTGGAGAACTCTAGTTGGGAGCAAAGGAAAGGGAATGGAAAGAAAAGAAAGGAAAGGAAAGGAAAGAAAGGATCAAGGAAGAAGAGCATGATCAAGCAACTTCAATAGGAATACTTGTAGGTAACCTTTGCATGTGTGATTTCCTAGATGGTTTCAACATGCATGGATTTGCATGTTGGTGTATGGTTTGTTTGCTATCGGTGGCATGGTTTCGTCGGGTTATGACAGTGGATTTCAACCTAGCCTAGCCTTTTTCTAGATGCCATGGTATGTTGGGATGTTATTTTAGTTTTTGAGCTTTGGAATTGCCGAATGGATTTCAAAATCCGGGGCAGAGGTGGTCTCAAGGTTCATTTCCAAAGGCCTAGAATCCCTTGACCGATTTTGGTGGGATACACTATAAATATTGAAGGAGAAGCCTTGACTTAGGGCCTAGTGATCCGAGTTTGGATTGCGATAAAGCATGAGAGACAAGGAGATAGAAAATTCCTCAAGGATAGTGATGGATTCCAGATGGAATTCCAAGTTCGGTTCGGTTGTGATCAGAGCACCGGTTTTGGTGTGATCACAGTTTGATTAGGGTGGAGGTGGTTTAACCTCTAGATTCCATTGGTTGTTCTATGAGATCCCACATTCATGCTTGGAATATGGCATGGGGGTGACTAGCTAAAAGTGAGATTTGGTTTAGCCATGTCTATGGTTGGGTGGTACGTGGAAGTCTCGAACCTGGTTAGATTTTCCTATGATTAATAAAAGCTAAGTTCTCTTACTTTTGCACTGATTTATATGTGGATTTAATGGTTATCATATCTATGATATTTATATGGTTTTATGTTGGTTATAAGAATGGATGAATGACTAGTTTATGTCATGGTTATTTCATATATTTACTTGTAAATATTAAATGGATGGATGCAAGACCTAATTGATGATTTACTAGTTTAATGGAGAAGGAGATGATCCTTCTGGTTATGTTTAATAAGTTGTTTCAATCGTTTATGATCTGTCTTGTATCCTAGATTTGTAGGTTGCATTGATGCCAAGTGTTTGAAAGAATGTTAGTCCCGGTTGGGGATGCTCATGCCTAGTCCCAATGGTGATTTTTGATTGATCAACATTGTTTCCATGTATTTGATGAATTTTGGAAGTTACAACAAGTTCTGGGAAAAGGCCAGGATTATGGGATAGAAAAGTGTCTTAAATCTTGGGGTCGCTGGCACACAACTAGCAATTTTGGTCCATAGTCACTGGCAGGCAAGCCTGTGAGAGAGACTATGGGTTTTTGGTCACTCCCTTGCCCATATCATGAGAGTGACTATGGCCTAAGAGCTACAAAATAGAAGTGGGAGCCAGGGACATGCTGTCTGAGTGTCTGAATTGTCTCCTGAGGGTTCTGTTGATGATGTTGGATGACTGTATGTGACCACTTCCTTAAGGTGACATAGAAGGTCAAATCTAATCACAGTAGCATCTCTCTTCATGTTTACCCCAGTTGGCGTGGTTACTTTAGGTATACTTGGGAGGGGGTGTTATAGTCAGAGCCGTTTATCTCAATCTCAAATGGTTGATGCAGGTCTGATAATGTGAGCACTAGTGCAAAGTAGAGGCGGTGCTTCAACTCAAAAAACACCTTCTATTGGGTTTTAGACCAAAAAAACTTTTCTTTCACTCTGCCCTTGGTGACTTGACTTAAAGGCCAAGTGATATGAGAGAACCCCAACACGAACCTGCGATAGAAATTGGTAAGACCCAAAAAGATGTGGAGCACTATTATGTTAGAGTGGTTGGGGTTGGAAAATCCCGAATGAATTCTATCTTGGCTGGGTCCACATGCACACCCTTCTCATCAATGATGTACCCAAGATATTGAACCTGGGTCATGACAAAAGTGAATTTATCCAAATTTGTACACAACTTGTGTTGTCACGGGGATTGAAGGACCTATCGAATATGGTGGAGATGCTCTTCCCAACTTGGGCTGAAGATCAAGATGTCATCCAAATACTCCACTATGAATTCATTGGTGAAGGGTTGCAATATGTCGTCCATCAATCCCATAAAGGTTGTGGGATAATTCATCAACTCGTAAGGCATGACCAACCATTCAAAAAGAACCTCCTTTGATTTCGAGGCAGTCTTCCACACATCAGATGGTTTGATAGGCACCTGGTGATAACTCGACTTCAAGTCAATCTTGTTGAAATATTTTCCCCCCTTGAACTGGTCTAAAAGGTCAATAATCTGTGGGATTGGTTACCTGTTCTAGACAGTGGTCTTGTTTAGCACTCAATAGTCAATATAGAGTCTCCAGGCCCCATCCTTATTTTGAACCAATACAATCGAGCTCCCACAAGGTGATGTGATTGGCATGATGTGCCCTTTCTACAACAACTCCTGAATCTACCTCTTGATATCATCATTCTTCAGAACAAAGTTTCTATAGATCAATCCATTGGGTAGTGGCATGCTCGGGGTCATATCAATGGAGTGCTTGACCCGACAGTGTAGAGGTACCCCTATAGGTGAGGCAAAAATGTCCATATACTCCTCTAAGACCTTGTCCATCTGCTGCTGCTGTGTAGAGGAGCCTTATCTGGAAGCCGTGGCCACAACCTTCTTCTTTCCTTGAGGGTGAATCATAAGGAAAAAAATTTTCCTAGTATGGGAAATGATCTTATTTCATTTCTTTGTAGTGATCAAAGAGATTGTGGTAGGCGGGGCTACCTATGGTATCTTGTACAACTTATTACCCAAAATAGTAATCATAGAGCGAGGTCTAGACTCATATACAACATGTCACTTCCACAAGTATGGTTTTCCTAATAGTACATCACAAACTTGAAGAGGAGAAACATCACACAGTACCTCATCCATGAAGGGCTTGATGCTATAAGGAAGGTGACACTGCTGGCTGATGCGAAGATCTTGTCCTTGGTGAAGCCACCCCATGGTGTACGAATATGGATTTGCTATCATCGGTAGGCATAATAGCTTCATGAACTCTTCTGAAATGAGATTCTTTTGGCTCCCACTATCAACAATGAACTGCAGTGGAGAACCCTTCACCCACATCGATGAGTGGAAGAAGTGTTCCCCCTCCTTTGGATCTTCATGCTCATTCTTCTAGATCTTGGTGGTGGCCACGGTTGCAATGGGTTCCACATCAATGATCTTCTTCTCTTTTTCATTCTTCTTGTTAGGTTCTGACTCAAAGTTAGAACATGCATCTGAATCAGAATCCTTCAGCTCGACCACCAGTGACTGCTTGGCCAAACACTCACTTGAGTTGTGAGTGGAGCTCTTATCGAAGTCACACCATTTTCTTGTGTGCCTCTTTGTCTTCATGGTGTTTCTATTTTCTTGCAGCTTCGGTGGCTTGTCCTAGGTTGCCCCACCTTGGATTTGAACTTTTCCATGTGGTTTGGGGGTGCCTTTTCCTTGCTTCGGATTTTCAGATCCAAAGTATTGCTTCTTTTCATTTAAACATCTTCTCAATATGGATAGCATATCGGTATGCCTTGCCGAGTGAGGAGATGTCTAGGAAATCCATCTTGTCTTGGATGTACTTGTGTAGACAACCATGGTACTTGAGTACCAAATTCCACTCAAAATCCTTAATAACCATCTTTGTGTAGAGGGTATGGAAAACATTTGTGAACTCCGACACATCTTGGTCCCTTCCCTATTGTAGCATGGTTCACTTTATGTATTTACCTTCATAGCTCATGAAAGGGTAATAATGTTCCTTGATGGAATCTCAAAAAGAATCTCAAGTGGGGGTGGCTGAAAATAATGAGGATTCCCTCTCGTCCTTTTGTTCATAGTAGGTTTCCCACCAGTCCTTGACATGTGGGGTGAATTTGAGAAGTGAAAAAGTAATCTTTTCTCAATTGGATAAGTCCTGAGCTGAAAAATATCCTTCCAAAAGATTCAACCATTTATCTAGGACGTCTGCGTCTACCTGGACCTCAAATATGTGAATATCAAAGTTAACTTGTACCTTAAAAGGAGTGGCACCTCCAAAGTGGGTGTTGAATGAATATGTGTTGCCTGTGGGTAGCCGTTGGAGGATATGGGAAAAGTTATCCATCATCACGTTCCTTTGTTGCTCGAGAGATTCCTTAATAAATATTTTGAAAGGATCTCCTGCCCCGTCATCTTTCTTTTCTTCTGCCATTGGAGGTCGTCGGGGTTTGCGAAGCTAGTCTTGCAAAGGTTCAACCAGTTCGAGCCCTAACTCCTTATACCCTGATCTCATTGGGGACATGCAAAGAAAAACAGAGAAAGAGAAGACTGCTCTGATACCACTGATTTGAAATTAAACATGAATGAAAAAAAATAAAAGATATAGCCATAAATACAAAGATGCAAAATAAATAACACTTCATTTCACTAATATCCAAATACTGAAATATGCTTACAAACAGAATGGAAATAAAATAGCTCGAGAGATGGTAGCTTATCTCTGAGAAGTTAAGTGGCAGATACATGACTCTGAACTGTGTTACAATGAGCCTCAAAGGCCTATTTATTATCTAATAATAAAATAAAACCCTAAACAACCAAAACCCTAACCCCAGGACATGTAACACCAAGAGTTTCTGGGCCCCATTGGGGTTATTTGGGTAGCCAACTTCCCAGGATCGTAACTTGGTCATATTATATTCGTTTGGCATGTATGATACCTTGTTAGTATTATCTCTCCGAGTACTACATTATTTGTGGTAGGCCTGTTCCATAGGCATGGCATGGGCCTATAGTTTACCTAAAAAAAACTCCATTTAGGGGGTCAAAATTGCTATGGAAGTTCAGGGCCCAAAAAACTACTAAAAATAGTAAATGTTGAAATAAACAATGAAATAGATAAAACTAACTAGAGGTCTATGTGGAACAGGTGGGTAGCCACCAATATCCACTTGGATTAAATTATAACCACTAAACCCATCAAGGAAATAAAAAATTTCTTTCTTGCTAAGGTGTCCAGGACCTAGTCGATGAAGGGAAATGGGAAATGGCCTTTGTGGGTTTCTTTATTAAGTTCTTGATAATATACACAAATCATCCATTGCCCATTTTTCTTGGGTACAATGATAAGGGGAGACACATATTGGATATCATAAATTGGGTAGATAAAATTGGGTGAGGGAATTTTTTGTAGTTCCTCCTTTACTATGTCTCTCAATGTTGGATTCATCTAGTGTTGGGGTTGGTGAACGGGCCTAGATCTTTCCTTAATATATATATGATGTGTACACAAGTTGGGATGGATCCCCTTTATGTATGATAAATCCCAAGTGAAGGGATCATTGTGCTTATGTAGCACCTTGATTATTTGCTTCTTTTGTTGTTCATTCAATACCCTATTGATGTTCAATATTTAACCATGACAAACTTGTATGGTTTCCATAGTGGAATCCTAATTTTCTTCAGCTAAAGGCTCATACTCTATAGGTGAAGTGCTTGTTGAGGTAAGATAAGCTTGTGTCTTCGGTTGCAAAATATGATCAAGAGTGTGTGCATGAATAGAGGAAGAAGAGGAAGCTATGAATCATTGATTTCATCATCCTTGTTTTCTCACGAATAGATAAGTATTGGTCTATAAAGAGGACTTGAAAAACTTCTCCCTCTTCATCACTATCCTCCTCTTTAGTCAGACTTGGTGAGAGGATAGAGGGTCAAATGCTTTATAGAGATCCCATGTGAGATGGTCATGTTTCCTGACCTACAACCAATGTAAGCATCAATAATGGCCAACCAAGGTATAACCATAATCAAAAAGTTTCGATCTAAAGAGGTTTTGGATTGCAAAATCATGAAATCTGTAGTTTATTCCAATTAATTTATTGAAACTACTATGCCCTCTAATATCCCTTCTAATTTAATGGTGGATTTGTCAACAAGTTGCAACAACCTAGGGGTTTGCCTAAGAATAGAGATTCCTAAGGTTCCCATAGTTTCATGTGTCATGACATTAATGTCGAAATCCAAATTGATCAGTGTGTTATGAATAATATTGTTGTTAATATACACATTAGCCACTCAGTTTCCAAGGTCAGAATACTTGGTTGCCATGACCCTTCCCACCGTTACTCCTGGCAATTTTCCCATAACATATACATTTTTAGGGTCTCTTTTCTTTCTCCAAGGTTTCCTCAAATAAGTTCCCTAATCGATTTAGAATAAATGGGTCACCATATTTGATGGCTTAAAGTAGCGGTATTTTTAAACACATCTTTATGGGTTCCCCCAAGAGATCAAAGTTGGGTTGAGTAATAGGATTTTGTTGGCTTGATTTTTTAGGGTAAGGTAGAATATGGGTTTTAGGATGTGGAGGTTTAGAGGTTGATTCATGTCCTAATTCTTTATTCTAAACCTATTTATTTATGTCTTCAATATATACTTGAGGTCAATTTTGGTTAAGGTCCTCCCAGATTGCATATGAATGTCATTGCAATCTATGGAGGAGATAAAGTAGGTAGAATAGGTGGCTGTAGCCTGTGAAAAATGAGATATCTTCCCATTAATTGGGTTAGGGATCAATTGTGCAGGAAATTTAGGTCTAGGAGGGTTAGGTGTGGATACATGCAATTGTGGGGGAGAAAGGAGTTGTGTGGGTGGTTTTCTGAAAACTTTTTGAGGTGCTCCATAAGTGGGATTCCTCCGCCCTGGTTTCTAAAGATGGTTTGGGGGAGGAGGATCCCATGATTATGTTAGAAAAAATTGGGGCTGTGAAGTGTACTTTATAATAGAGTTAGTCCAATAAGAATTATTATAAAATTGAGATTGATCTTAGACTATCTGTTTAGGCTTCGGTTGCCACGGTTTCTTTAGAGAAATGTAAAACTAATCTTGTTCTTCTTATTTTTCATATACAACCTTTATATTGAGCAGAGATGAGAAACTATCAGTGTTATGGTCCTTCCTACACATGGTACTAGTATCCACTTGATTCACACGACATTCCTTGAGTGAATATATTTTTCTACATTTGAACAAAATATATATAGAGTTGCTTCTATTTCCTTATCCTTCTTTTTATCCTTCAATAAATCCAATAGAGAACCTAAGGAACTAAGCAAGTCAATTTTGAAGTTTTCCAATAAGTTCTCGAGCTCTGCTCTCATGACCTCATTTAAAATAATAATATTATTTCTTTCCTTCATTTCCTCAGGTTCTTTGCTTACTTTAAACTCTCCTTGAGTATATCTATGATAGAGCTCTAATATGTCATCATATTCTAGTTGAGAAACATCTCCTCCACCCATAATATTGAGGAGATCCTGTTGATGGTGCTGAAAATCCATCAACCAAGGGGTTCTCCTGGATGTGAAGTCCCAATTAGACCTCACACCATTTGGAATAGGAGCCCCATCTAGAGTATCAAACTAGTTACCATATATTCTTATAGATTTACCTTGGATTTAGCTATCAGCAAGAGAGAATCACATATGTGCCTTCGAGAAGCAAGTGAGTGTGCCTGGTGAGTGTTTGACTATAGGCATGTCAAGGTTCTTATACTGTGAAGGGAAAAAGAGGTGAGCCCCTAAGAGTGAGGTAATAGTACCACCCTAGTAGATACACAAACGAACAAGAAATATCCGTCTAACATCCAGCAGAATAATCCACACAGATGTGACAATCATGCAACCAATACAAGAAGAAAGATCTGTCTAGCATCTAGTGGTATAGTCCACAAAGATGCGACAATCATAATAACTAGTACAACACATCCTCGATACGATCAACACTAAAATAACTGAAATAGTTCAACTGCTTTAGTATAGGTGAAAAAAAAACATGAAACATAAACATTCATAGAAAAATATTATAAACATTCACAATTCATGCATGAAGAACATGTTAGCCATCAAGATTCATATGTTAAGTAAAACTTCCAGGACACATGTATAGAGAAAACGCCACTAGCTCCAATAGTGGAGCATTAGAGCCATGACTTACTCCCCAAAAGTGCCATCTCTATCTCTTTGATGCCTTATGGGAGAAGCCAAGGTGAAAATTCCTTTTCTAATACAATGAGTGTTGGGATGGGGTCCCTAGGGGCAGAATGGAATTAATTAGTCATTTTTTGTAACCAATTTTGTAAAAGATGTAAAGTCTTCACGATTTGTGGATGCAGAGAGTGTAGATGAATAAGAGTCAAAGGGACTTAGCCCCTTATTTTGAGTAAAGTTTTGAGTCGGTTTTGAGATTCACCCATGGTCCGCGGACCATGGCATTGTATGAAAAAGTCTATAAATAGTTCAGTCTTAGCAAAAGGAAGAGGTAACTAGATGGAACTAAGATAGAGAATTGGGTTCATAGAAGAGACTTGGGTAGGATCTAAGGCAGGAAGGCTCTGCTTCCTGCGCTTAGGTAGAGGAAGGAAGGATCCGTAGTTGAGTGCGCGTAGGCCTAGGTAGAGTTCGTAGATGAGTGCGCGGACCCCTGTAGCTATGTGCACAGGGTAGTTTGAGTATGTAATCCGTGAATTGAAGATCAATAAAGATAGTTTTCCGAGGAATTACTGAGTATTTATGTGTATATCCGTTAATGTTATATGCTGCTAATGAATGACATGCTTTATGAAATACTGATTGAATGCTACGTGATTATCTTGAATCTATCTTAATAATGTACACAATGAATTTTTAAACACTTCCACGGAGTTTCTAGTAATTTCTCTTATGTTTTCTGACGACTTAAGTAGATCTACATAAACGCCAATTTAGGATCGCTTTCTGATGCATGTAAGTAGGTAAATTGACTGTTAAAGGTCCACAAGGATTGATTGTGGACCTTCATGAAGGTCTGAATTCCATTTTAACAGAGTTACAGTAATGAGCCCCAGAATTCTATCAATCTACGCAGAGGGAGATCTAAGGCACTGGAAGACATCACACTAGTCTTTGGATGCAAAAACTTGGTTCTTGCATCCCCCCATACTGCTTCGGGTGAGACTGCAGCATGCGCTATGCGGGTTGTTACCAAAAATGCCAGTAGTGTAGGGTTTTGTTGGTTGGTGCATCTAAATCTGAACCTAGATTAGGACCCCCTAAGCCAACAAATGGTTCTGTTTCCGGGACCAGGATCTGCTTGAAAGAGATGTGTGATGTCGCATCATTGGAATCCAACTAAGAAAGAAATTGAAAAGTGGTTGGTCGGAAGATTCATGAGTTCGCGACACAAGAAAAAAGGAATACGTGCCTATCAAAGGGAGAGTGGTTAAATAGGTATCTGTATACAGAGATACACAAGATCTTCTTCTGTACCTTCCCAATTGAACTATACAAGTGGTTAACTAAATTGACAGACAATCAAGGAAGGTGGAAGCTCGATAGTCCTATAGTGTGGACTCCATAATTAGTATGACGAATAGAAAACTCTGAAGACATGATAGCGCGGGCTGTCGATCATAGGCTCGATCGAATTTTAGGAGGATTTGTTACATATTTTGCAGTTGATACCTCAGTTAGCTATAGCGAAGCAAAGCGAAGATTTTTCAAGGGACGTGAGGTACATATTTAAGATCATTGAATACTTGGATTAAAATATTGTTATGTGAAAAATGGGTTATTACATTACCTTGATTTTCATAGCTACGCGAAGTGGATGATTCTTTAGAAATAGTGAAGGATCAGGACTAGAGTATATTCCATTGGTTGGACCTCCTTCAAGCAACGACGAAGGGGCGGGGTAGACTACACCGCAAAGCACTGTTCAGCTAATCACTTAGGTAGTTCCTAGAAAAAATCATTCATCCAACCCATCTCCACCTCCATCTCCACCACATATGCCTTAACCCACAACTTCACTTCCACCACCACCATTCAAATGGAAAACACAATAAATATGTTGATTTTCAAGGGCATAGGAAGTGAAGATCCAAAGCAGTTCTAGTTTGTTGCGAACGCTGTATGGACAATGCAATAGATCACTGATGATAATATAAATAAAGCACATATGGTTACTACTTTTCAGGATCATGTGCTAACCTGGTACATTAATAATTGCACTGATAATCCTCTTGCAATGCTAGCAGAAACTAAGATGGATTTGAACAAAGAGTTTAGTAAGCCTAAATTTGACTCACAGCCAGTAATTGGATTTAAAGAGATCATGATGAAGGTCAAGGAGATGCCTTGGGACGTTGATCAGAGGTTGAAGTGTCAGATCAGATAGGCTAACATATAGATCATAGATAGCCAGCATCATGAATGGTTTATAGCATCACTTTTACCCCACTTGAGAATTGCTCTGTCATAGCAGAAGATAAAAACACATGAAAAAGCCTTGGATATCGTGATGAGGATGCACGCATCAGCTATCCAGGACACAAACCTAGGGGTACAACAAATCCACTCACAATTAACAAGCCTACACCTAGAATTACAGAGTTTGAAGAGAGATAAGAAAAATTAAGCCTGAAATGCACACAGAAGTTTGGTGTTTGAAGTGCAAGGGACACAGGCACGATAAGGATCATTGTCCCGTGTTAGAGAATTATATTACAGGGGGGAGTGGAAATTCCCCCGAAGCTAGAAGCCCAAGTAGGGCCAAGCTTGAGGGCCATGCTATGGTGTTCCATTTATCAAGTTATAGGCAACATGCGATAGATAATTGCTATTTACTTCAGAAGTTCGTTCAAACACCCCAACAGTTGTTCTGTAACTTCTGCAAATCTGTGGGCCACGATGAGCGCCACTATTGAAGCTATGATATGATGATGGAGAGAACCCCTACGTACCGTATGCAATAAGAAACTTGGCCCCAAAATCTAGGTGCTAGAGAAGGGTGAAGAGGTTATCAGGGTCGAGGATGGGGACGAGGAGGAGGAGGACCTGGTAGAGGTCATAGTCAGATTATCTGCTACAACTGTAGACAACCGAGGAACTATGCGTGAGAGTGCTAGAACCCTACACACATATTATGCTAATACTACCAACAGTTTGATCATACTATAGAAGGATTCCCAGTGTTAATAGCCAAGATGCAAAAGAAGAAAACACAACCTCAACATCCTACACAAAATTTACAAATGATGAGGGCTGAGCCCCGCGAAGAAGATCAAAGCATTAATATTGTGTTGAGAAGTGAAATGACGATTAGCACTGATAAAGGTAAACAACCTAAAGAATATGGATGGGTCTGCAAAGCTCCAGAGAAAGAAGTTTGATTTGATCTGAATCGTGCTAAGGAAATAGTTCTGGAAGCCAAGAAGAGCTTTACTGAGGCCTCCACCTCAGGAAGCCAGGACAAGATGCAAGAAATCACTGTGCCTGTAGAGGTTGATCCTTCTGTACTCACTACATTTGTGGAGACCTATATGAAGTTGATGTGCGATAACAAGGCTATGGAAGGTCTGCAAGACTTAATAAATAATTGCACCAACAAAGAAAACGCCCCTGGTGAACGCCACACGATTAGAAAAAATGGCAAGAATAAGGAATGAACAGGGCAAGAGATGAGGCTAACAATGTAGATAGGTGATTATGGGATGGACCAGGTCATCTTGGATCTAGGGTTTGATGCGAATGTTTTACCGAAATAGACATGGGAAAGGATGGGGAGACCTGTGCTGCAGTGGTCACTGATTCATATTAGGATGGCGAACCAGCAGAAAATCATACCATGGGACGATTATATGGAGTAACGGTGGATATTGAAGGTGCGAGTGTTGTAGTAGACTTTGAAGTTATAGAAATTGTCGATGACAGTAATCCCTACCCCGCAGTCCTGGGAATTGACTGGGGTATTGATATGAATGGGGTCATTAATTTGAAGAAAAGAATGATGTTGTTTGAAAGAAATTTGCTTCGAGTTATAATGCCACTGGATGCTGCAGAAGGGGAGCGCTATACTGAAACAATCCGCGATTATGAAGAAAGTGATGATGACCTAGATCAAATTTACATGATAACATCGTGAGATCAGGACTAGATCAATCCGATGACAGATGGGTGGATTGCATGGGACCGGGAGAATTCCTGCACCTCTAATTCAGACAAGGAATTAGAGCATTGGCAGAACCGCTTACATGAAGTTTCTACATTGTGGTACAATATGATGACAAAGTCGCTACATTGTGTTTCGTCGGAGGTAAGAAATTTACCTTATTATGATGCTTTAACTAATGTATATGTGTTTTTAGATGAACTTAAGAGTGAAGTCCCTGAAGACCACCGCTTCCAAGCATTAGAATTGGTGATGAGCGCTACGCCTGCACGATGATTGGGTATGCATAAGGATGGTTTTGCTGGATGGCGAGATTATTGAAGAATGATGAAGCTACGGTTTGGGCATGCTAATACCAGAATGAAAAAGAAGTATAATGGGAAGGATGATCCGTGCAATCACCTGGCAAAATGGACTAAAGCATGGGGGACAGAACTGCAGTCAGAATGGGTACACATATTTTGTCATACCTTGGATACAATTCCCATAAACTGGTATCTGGAAACAGAGCTCCGCCATGGCACTATAGAGTGGTATGTATTGAAGGAAGGTTTCTTGTTGAATTTTAGTTTTGAAGACGTATTTGCAAGCATAGATGAAGTGCTGCAAGAGATTAAGTTGGTTATGTTCAAAACACCAAAGGAACCTATGGAATGGACCTAACTGGATTGGAGCACCCAGCTGTGCCACGCATTGGAATGCTATAATGTGACCACTGAAGAGGAAGAAGAAGAAATGAGGAACATCAATATTCCAGAGGTAGAAGGGCATCGCGAAGTCGAGGGCCCACAAATAGAAAACCAAGACATCTCCGCACCTTTGAAAACAAAGCAAGTAAACATTAGCACCGAAGAAGAACCAAAGTTCAAGAAAATCGAAGATCATTGGGACGGCGCCACAGTAGATAAAGTTGTTGAACTACTTCATGAATAAAAGGATCTATTCCCCATTAAGTTTTTGTATTTAAAGGGCATAATCGGTGATTTGGGCATTATGAAGATCACATTGAAGCCGAATGTGAAGCCTGTTAAATAGAGGCCCTATCACCTTAATCGTAAGTATAAGGAAAAGGTTCACTAAGAGATGGATAAGATGATGGAGGCAAGAATCATAGAACGCATTGAAGAATCCGATTGGGTGAGCTCAATGGTGGTCCAAGAGAAGAAACAAAAAGGAAAAATAAGGATTTGTGTATATCTGCAGAAGCTTGACGATGCATGTATTCATGATCCATTTCCAACGCCATTTACAGACGAAGTTTTAGACAATGTGGGAGGGAAGGAGGCTTATTCCTTTACTGATGGATTTTCGAGGTATCATCAAATCAAGATCGTGCTAGAGGATAGAAGCAAAATGACCTTCGCGATGGAGTGGGGATGTTTTTAGTACACTGTGATGCCATTTGGACTAAAGAATGCGCCTGTGATATTTTCCCATGTAGTCATAGTGGCGTTCAAGGAGTTCATTCATAAGTTTATGTAAATATACTTTGATGATTGGATGGTGTTTGGATTAGTGATGTGCCATCTAGCAAGTTTGTGCCTAATGTTGGATACATGTCACATATACTAGATCACGCTGAATTTTAAAAAATACATATTCTGTGTTCCTTTTGGAATCTTGTTGGGTCATGTTGTGTGCAAGCAAGGATTGATGGTGGACCCTGCAAAGATTGTGGTAATTGTGAACTTGGAGGCTCCTAGGAAAGTCAAATAGCTACGCGTTACGTTGGGAGATACATGATACTATAGAAAATTTATCAAAACTTATGCTCAAATTACCGCGCCCATGGAGAAATTGGTAAAGAAGGATGTGACATTCTATTGGGATGGAAAATATCAACACAACTTAGATGTGTTGGAAGAGAAGATGGTCACTGCGCCAATCTTGGTATTCCCCAATTGGAAAAAGGAATTTCATGTACATGTGGATGCTTCTTGCATGAGGCTCGGTGCAGTGCTAACATAGGTCAGTGAAGGAGGAATGGACCATCATATAGCCTTTGCAAGTAGGAAGTTATCGAAGGCCGAGAAAAATTATTCAACCATTGAGCGCGAAGGCTTGACCATGGTCTACGCATTGCAAAAATTCAGACATTATCTATTAGGAGGGCATTTCAAGATGTATACGGATCATTCTGCCTTGAAGTACCTGGTCAACAAGCCTATTGGGGGGGAATATACAAATGGTTGCTATTATTTCAGGAGTATGACTTTGAAGTCATTGTGAAGTCGAGGAGGTTAAATGCTGGACCTGACCATTTGTTACGAATAGAAACAAGAGAAGCACCTAATAATTTCGAGGAAGGGTTGCTAGATGCGTATCTCTTTGCGGTGTGTGTAGCGGATGACAATTTTGTAGACATCATTCACTTCCTAATCACAAGGATGGAGGTAGAAGGATATACAAGTCAACAGAAGAAGGAATTAGTAGTGCATGTAGCCAAATTTTCATTCATTGCAGGACATTTGTATAAAATGGGTGTAGATAAAATATTGTGAAGATATGTGTCAGACTTTGAGCATGATAGCATTCTCACCGAAGCTCATGGGGGAGTTGTGGGAGGCCATTATGCAGGCAAAGAAACTACGCAAAAGATTTTGCGTGCAGGTCTATGGTGAGCAACATTATACAAGGATTCCAAGGCATATTGTAAGGCGTGTGATGCATGTTAAAGAATTGGCCAACTGTCGTGAAGGGATGAGTTACCACTACATCCTTAGGTGTCTTGTGGGCATTTAAGAAGTGGGTGATTGATTTTATTGGGCGAATTTAGCCCCTTGGAAAGAAAACAGGCACACTATATTATCACTGCGATAAAATATCTAACCAGATGGGTGGAAGCACAATCGGTTAAGGATTGCACAGGGGCTAAGACAGAAAAATTCTTGTTTGAGTATGTATTAACCAGATTTGGATGCTCGAAAGTGCTGATGAGTGACAAGGGTATGCACTTTCTGAAGAAAATGATCAACGTGTTGACTGAGGAATTCCAGAACTACCATCAGAAGAGTACACCTTATCACTTGTAGGCAAATGGAACTATTGAAGCCTTTATCAAGATTTTGGAGAACACGTTGACGAAGATCTGCAATGCACAATGGAATAACTAGGATGCATGTGTACCTTTAGTGTTATGAGCTTATATAAATACTTGTAAGAAGTGGACACGACAAACACTGTTCAGATTGGTCTATGGGGTTGAAGCCATAATGCCAATGGAATAAATTGTGCCTAGTCTGCTCATAGCAGCTTTGACAGACATGGCAGATCACAAGGCCTTAGAAGAACAATTCGCACAGATGATGGAGCTCGAAGAAGATTGATATTTGGCAGGATTACATCAACAAGTACAAAAGGAATGTGAAAAATCATGGCATGATCACCATCTCAAGCTTCACACATTCAATTTAAACGATCTTGTCCTATTATATGACAGAAAATTCACTAAATTTCCGGGTAAATTCCAGATGCATTGGTTAGGACCATATATTGTTAAAGAAATTATAGATCGTGGCATAGTTCACCTCGTGAAGCTGAATGGGGAACCCTTCCCAGGAAGAGTGAATGGGAGCAAGCTGAAATTGTATACAAGGGATCCTACGTAATGACTATATGGCAGCAGGATAGTCATAGTGCTCCAGGAAGTTGCAAGGGAGCGTGAGACTATAAACTACACTGCTTGGCTTGGCGGATGAGGCACCGAGAAGGTTGCGCGCAGAGTGATGAAAATGCGCCAAATAGAGCTGCGCTCAGGAAGTTGTGCCATGGAGAAAGGTACTGTGCAGTTGAGTAGGAAAATGATCATTGGAGTTACTATTCATGGCTTGACAGCCAGAAAATGGTTAAGAGGAGCGGGGTGGTGGCAATTAAGGAAAAAAATATTTGAAGATCTGCTACCAAAACAACATTTATTATCAGAATTTGGGGGGTCAATGGTTGGATTTAAATTCAAAAACCCTATAAATTACGTGTGTCAGTCCAGCAAAGAACACTTTGAGCTCTAATACTTGTTGGTGTATTTTGCTGTCTGTCGCATATGAGCTGAGCATTCTTGGAGGAATTTTTGTTGCGATTACTGTTTGTGAGCTCTTATATAGAAGACCGAGAGTTATTCATTGAGAAAATGACTTCCACTAACCCTGCTGAAGCCCTTATTTTAGAAGCAGTAGTCTCTAACGTGCCAAGACCAAAAATATCAAGTATGGAGGCTACTCCTGCTGTGCCTACAACCCCTAGGTCACCTAGGCCAAAATAGACTGAGACGAAAGAAAAACAACCTGTAATGAAAGAAAAACCAGCCGAAAAAGTCGGTGTTGGTGCACGCATCCCCACAGAAGCATATCGATACACATGCGAAGTAGAAAAAGGATAAGAGCCAAAAAAATAGTGGACCTAGAGGAGGAAGATTTCCAAGGAATTAAGGATATTGATATCGAAGGATGGGAGCCTATGACGAGACTACCTGAGTATATTCCTCCGCAGAAGGGAAAAGCTAAGGTCATGAAGGACCTTGATACGAGGAAATTTATAGTGTCAACACCTCTGCTACCTCAGTAAATGGTGTTCGAGGGTCCTAGGCTCGCGCACATTCCATTACTTAAAATGGAATATTGGGACCTCATGGACCACACAAAGTTTTCGCACTTGGCGACTCACAAATACATGTAGAAAACCTACTTTAATGACACGAGGGTCACAATTTTGGAGTCCATGAAGTGGGTGCGCGGTGTTGAGCAGTCAAGGTTGCTCAATCTGTTGTTGGTGCCGCATTATCACCGCACCCCCATTAATACGGTATGTATGCACCAAATCCTCGCGTTGGTGCATGATGGTTGCCTATGGCTAGGAAAGCCTATCCCTATCACTGACATGTTGATCCATAGGATCAATAGGTTACCTTTAAAAGGTGCAAACCCTGCCAAAGAGTTTGGGGGAAAAACAAGAGAGAAAGAGTTGGTGGATAAAATGAAGAAGGAGTTTGGTCTGATTAAAAGGTCACGAGGGTATTCTATCACATCCATATCAGACCCGACAGTATATTTGGCTGCCTAGATCCTAGCAGGAAAAGTCATGAGGAAATGTCACGTGGATGAGGTTCTGACGCCAGTTATATCACTCGCATCTCAGTGCATGAAGGGGGTTCAGTACAACTGGGCCAAGTATCTGTGTCAGGAGATCAGGACATTTCATTAGGCCTGACTATTATTATCAATTGTTTTGGTTGCTTGGAGTTTGCTGGAGGATAGAAAATTTCCTCCACACAAAGAGGAAATGCTTGAGGCAGCGAGGTTTGCCTCATTATGGGCCTCAACAGATCCAGAATGGGTTCAGGAGACAAAGATATTTTGGGTGTTCATGGAGATGGACATGCACATGGTGATTAGCCAATGACCAAGGTTGTCCCCCACCTTATACATGCAGCTATCATCTTATGTAGAATTCAAAGCCAATTTTCACAAGGTCTCGATCAAAGCGTGAAAGACACTGAGCAGAAATGGCATGCTTTGCCTTATATGGTGACATATACATATATTCAGGAAGTCATGGGGCTTTGGCCATGGGAATGGTGCACGCCTATGGAGTTAGATGCAAGAAAAATCACAGGCGTAAAGAGTTTGGTTGCGTAGAATCAGAAGAAAGCCACTCAGCAGTCTGAGCTCTCCTTAGCTACAAAAAAGAAGAAGGAAGCTGCTACAACAGCTGTAGAGAAGGCCTGTTTGGAAAAGGAGCACGTTGCGAAGTGCGAGCAGAAGGATGTAGAGGAAAACAAATAATCTGCTTCCCACCACACTGATGAGAAAGAACTGTCTGAGCAAGGAGGAAGTGGCGGTGAAGAGTAAGAGCAAATCCTTTAATCCTTAAGAAGCACATATAGGAGCAACAGAGTGGGAAGAAAAAGAAATAGACGTCTGACAAGCAAACACATATGGATCCCATGGTGCTGACAGAGTGTGATCTTGATGAGATTGGGGACAAAATTCGGGACACCACGATAGAGGTGATGTAGAAATTCGAGCAAAAATATATGTAGATGGTTGGGGTCATCCAGAAGGATCTACACGAGCTACAGATCCAAGAAAACAGAATTCAGGCAGATGTAGGGAAGGTGAGTGGTGCACAAGCTAGCCTAACACAGGGAGGAGTGTAATATCAGAGATTTACTAGCCTCATGATGTCAGAGTCTTTACTTTTCCTGAAGGGTTAGTCCATATAGAGATGAAGGAGCAACGCGTGGTGCTTCATACAGTCAAAGACATGGGGTTGAACCTTGCTACGCTACCGCTTGAGTCTCTACATGTGCTACATTAGGGGGTCATGGAAGAGCTCAAGAACAGAGAACAACATGCACTCACTGCCGTCAGTGAGTTCAAAGTCAACAATCAACAATTGTTCATAGAAAATATTCAGGCCCTAAAGGAGTAGGAGGAGTTGTGTACACAACTTTAGAATCTGGTCGCAACAATTGAATGGCCTGCAAATCTGTGCCTGAGTTGGGTATACCTGATGATGCAAAGGCCTCAGCCAAGGTAAGGAATTGGTTTTTGCAGTGTGCGCTTCGAAAGAGAAGGTCAATAAGGTGAATTTTGACCTTAGGATGTAGATAGTTGAGCTACAGTTGAAGTTGCAGCCGACCACACCGCCAGAAGTGTGGGAACAAAGGAACACGATGATTAAAGAATCCATGGATCAACTAGAAGTTGCTATCCAAGGGTGCAATAAGATCTTCACTCAGGCACTGGACCTCTGGGAGACATTGCAGGAGGATCCTACACTGCAACAATTAAGAATAAAACTTAGGGAGGCACAACAACAGTACGATGAAATTAGCACGACAAAGCGAACGTTGGCACCAGTCCAGTGTCTTGCGCACCTACAAGAAGGTAAAGCAAAATTGTTGCAGATACAAGAATTGCAGAAGAAGAAGTTTGTGCTCAATGCACAACTTGAGCCTTGGACAGAGGAAGCTAGCCAGTTCTCATAGACCATTCTTGAGAAGCTGAAGGCTATGCAACATACGCAAAGGACTGCACAGCTGGTAGTAGAGGAGCCAACCACAGAGAAATTGGTCCAGCAGGTGCAGCAAGAAGCAGAATAGGGTACTGCAGAGCTATAAGAATTGGCAAAGGAATTCAATGAACCCTGCTAGAAATTTGAACAACTAGCTGAGTGACTCGAGGGCGAGTCACGATCTTTGTGTTGGGGGCCTGTTTGGATGGGGTCTCCAAGGGCAGAATGGAATTAATTAGTTATTTTTTGTAACCTATTTTGTAAAATATGTAAAGTCTCTATGATTTGTGGATGTAGAGCACGTAGATGAATAAGAGTCAAAGGGGCTTAGCCCCTTGTTTTAAGTAAAGTTTTGAGTTTGTTTTGAGATTCACCCATGGTTTGTGGACCATGGCATTGTATGAAAAAGTCTATAAATAGTTGAGTCTTAGCAAAAGGAAGAGGTAACTAGATGGAACTAAGATAGAGAATTGCGTTCATAGAAGAGTCTTGAGCAGGAGCTAAGGTAGGAAGGCTCTGATTCTTGTGCTTAGGTAGAGGAAGGAAGGATCCACAGTTGAGTGCGCAGAGGCCTAGGTAGATTCCGCATCTAAGTGCGTGAACTCCTACAACTATGTACGTGGGTAGTTTGAGTCTGTAATCCATGAATTGAAGATCAATAAAGACAATTTTCTGAGGAATTACTAAGTATTTCTGTTTATATATGTTAATGTTATATGTTGTTGATGAATGACATGCTTTATGAATTACTGATTGAATGCTACACTATTATCTTGAATCTATCTTAATAATGTACGCAATGAATGTTTAAATACTTCCGCAGAGTTTTTGGTCATTTCTATTATGTTTTCTGACGACTTAAGTAGATATGCATAAACTCCAATTTAGGATCGCTTTCTGATGCATGTAAGTAGGTAAATCGACTGTTAAAGGTCCACAAGGAATGATCATGGACCTTCGTGAAGGTCTGAAGGCCATTTTAACGAAGTTAGAGTAATGAGCCCTAGAAGTCTATCAATCTATGTGGAGGGAGGTCTAAAGCGCTGGAAGACATCACACTAGTCTTTGGATGAAAAAACTTGGTTCTTGCATCCCCCCATATTATTTCGGGTGAGAGTGCAGCTTGCACTACATGGGTTGTTTTCGAAAGGGTCAATAGTGTAGGGTTTTGTTGGTTGGCGCAACTAATTCTAAAACTGGGTCAGGACCCCGTAAGCCAACAATTATCATGGTATGGTGTGTCTACATTGGTTAAAGAAGCTCAATGTAGTGGAGATACCAATCTTACACAAATCAAAATTGATTTAGCATATGGTTTAAAAGATTATCATGCAAGCATATTCACCCATACTACTTTTTTGTTTTTAAAATTATATTGAAGCATATGACGTGTTTTTTCTTAATTTGCAAATTTTGCAAGAATAAATATGCTTATCAATTGAAAATTCATTTTTATGTGTTTGAAATTATTATTTTAGTCGAAACACCACAACAAAATGTGGTGCGATGGCTGCAAATTGTACATCAAAAGGTTGGAATAAAAGATGAAAACTTATGATAGTGGGATAGCTACAATATTTCAAGTTATCAATGTTGCCTCGAGAGGTGACAAAAATCAAGAAGTATCTAACAATCGATATTATGGGTATCTGCATGATATGCTTGAGTGTGACTTTAAATCCTTCAAAATAGTTGTATTTGATGTCAAATGTTTTAGGCTATGAATCCACGAAAGAGACCCTGATTGAACAATTATTGAGCATGCTAATGAATTTACCATGGTTGATACAAGGAATATTGAGCCAGGATCATAGTCATATATTCTTCCAAGCCAATGTGAACAACTATTTTATGTAGACATTCCAGGTAACGCACGTTGGGCATATGTTGTTAGATGTTATCATGGAGGAAGGAACATAAAGTATAATGTAGAGAAAGAAGATGAAATTGAAGAAGAAGATGATGTAAAAGAGAAGGGGGTTCATGCAGTGTCAAAAAAAGATGTCACAGAAGTTCAAGGTATATATGTTATTCAGATAATGTTAATTTGGATGAACTAGATGTTATTGAGGTTGTGTCAGACAAAGAAATTGAAGAAGTTGAACCAAATGTAGAAGAGCATGTTCTAGATGATGATATAGACGATGATGATGATGCTGATATGGTGAATCCTTTAAACATAAATTATGAAATGGATGATACAAATGATGAGTTGGATGAGGAATAATATTAATGATATAAAAATGTTGAAAAGTATGAGATATGTATTTATATGTTTTCAGTTGGTTTGTTCTTGTTAAGTCCCTATACTACTAGTGTAAACCCTTATTGTTATTAGTGCAACTCCATTATTGTATTATTGTGCCCATATAGTGCCCATGTTGTTATTATTGTGTCCCATAGAAGCCCACTATTGTTATTTTTGTGCCTCTACAATATTATTGTTATGTAGGATCTATTGTATTGGGAGCCCTGAGACTCTTATATATAAAAAGGACGTCTTGTCATTTGTATCATCCAAGAATTGTTCATTTGTAATGTAAAAGAGGTTTCCCCCCTCAAAAAGGCTGATTTTTAAGTTGTTGATCTATCTTTTATATCTTTTTGTGAGTTGGTTTCATAACATTTGGTATCAGAGCTTTGGATTCTAGGGTTTTACTACTTCAAAGAAGCCATCATGGGATTTTTGCTATAACTTTTTTTTCTACAAAGTTTCAGAAGCTAAAACAAACAACCCCTTTAAGCTGAAATTGTTCTAAATGTTGGGTCCAAATTTCAGATCTTGTATCACTATATTTTCGGAGATATGATTTGAGGAAGTTAGGGTTTTTGCAAGCTCTATAATTCTATCTCAAACAGGTCATTGTGGAAGTTTCGCTATAATTTTTTCCTACGAAGGTTTAGACTCTAAAATTAAAACCCATTTGAGCCGAAATCGTGGTAAAGCTCGGGTCCAAATTTCAGATCCTGTTTGACTATATTTTCGGTGATACAGTCCAAGAAATTTAGGGTTTCTTCCGGCTCCCGAATTACATCCCAAACAGGTGACCTTGGAAAAATCTTCATAACTTTTTCTCTATGCATCAGATTTAAATTTCGTAAGAAGTTACAGAAAGAGGATAGAATGTAACATTTTTGGATTGTTCTCAGGTCCAAAGTTTGAAACAGTGACATGTGGCACTTTGTACAAGTTCACTCTACTGAAAAATAATATAATCAGGCCATCTTGGGAGATTGGACATAACTCTTTCTTGGAGAATCCAATTTAGATCAGATTGGTGGAATTGAAAAGAGGACACAAAGGGCTACTACAAATTTCAATTTCAGACCTTGGAGATCTGAAATTTCAGAGATACAACAAATTCAATATTGAGCTTCTAAAAGCAAGAAAACAAATGACTCGAATCAAGAAAATAGAAACAACTAGTAGGAAAAATTGGATGGATGATTTGAAGAATGTGATTGAAGCTAAGATATATAGTTTTATATGTGCCATGGAAGTTAATATCGATGGTAGGGAAGCATATTGGAAGAAAGGCATGGAATATTTGAAGAAAGACATGGAAGGTTTGAAGGAAGGTAGGACAAAGATGCTACAAGAAAGGCCTCCTAATGACGGAAAGGTATTAGAGGAAACTCATGTTGAGAAAAAAATAAATGTTAAACATGATTTCATAGAATCTAACATTAGATTGAAGACCCACCATATTCCAAATATTGATATGAGGAAGTTTGATGGCAAGGATCCCATAACATGGATACTATAGATGGATAAATATTCTGATCTACATGATGTGCAACTGTTGCAAAAGGTACGTATTGCATATTTTTATTTAGAACTGAATAAATTTTTATGGTATAAAGGGATTTGTTCTCGTAAACCACTTTTCACCTGGTCAATTTTCACAGAGGAAATGATAGCACATTATGAGGATACAAAGAGCAGCACCTTCTTTAGCTAATTGATAAATCTCAAACAAAAGGGTTCAATGAAAAAGCACATTGAGGACTTCCAAAAATTGAATATAAGGGTAAATGATATTCCATAGAAGCAGAGGATTGATGTCTTCATAGGGAATTTAAAGCATAAAATTCAACATGAGGTTCATCTTTGGGAACCTGATTCATTGGAGAAGGCATTCAGGTTGGAAAGAAAACTAGAAAAAAAAATAATTATGGCAACAAGGATGCCTACAACTCACAACCATAAAGATGGAAGTGTTGTTTCCCCTAGCCTTCTACAACCTACAAGTTTGACACCAAAAGAAATGGAAGAAAAAGGAGAAAATGACCTTTGTTACAGTTGTGATAGAAAATACACTAAAGGTCATAAGTGTGCTGAGAAGAAATTATTTTATATTGATTATGAAGAGAAGGAAGAAAAGGATAAAGAAACATCAAAAGAAGAGGATATACCCCAGGAGCCAACCCCAGAGAAAGAATAAATGAATCCAACCATATCTTGTAATGTATTGTTAGGAATTCCCACTCTTCAAACTCTCAAGATAGAAGGACATCTCAAGAATAAAAAATATGACCTCACTTTTGCACAGAATTGAATGAAACAACAGGCAGATCAACATCGTAGTGAAATAATTTTGACATAGGCAACTGGGTATTTTTACGACTACAATCATACAAACAAATGTCCCTCAAGCAAGCTAAGAAGGATAATAAATTATCACCAAAGTACTATGGTCCTTATAAAGTGCTGAAAAATATTGGTACTATGGCATACAAATTGGAGCTTCTTGCATCTTATTAAGTGCCCCCAGTTTTCCATGTTTCGTGCTTAAAGAAGGTTATAGGTGACAAGGTCCTAGTTCAAACAATATTGTCGGAATTTGACGAGGAAGGAAAAATCATATTTGAACCTGAAGCAACCACAAAAACAAGAACCCGACAGCTATGGAATCGATCATCAAGTGGAAGAGCTTACCACCTGAATATTCCACATGGGAGGATTATAATTTTATATAGAAGTATCCAAAACTACTCAAGCGTTGAGGACAACACTTTTTGAAGGAGAGGGGAATGTTAAGTCCCTATACTACTGGTGCAAACCCTTGTTATTATTAGTGCGTCCCCTTTATTGCATTATTGTTCCCATATAGTCCCCATGTTGTTATTATTGTGCCCCATAGAAGCCCACTATTGTTATTGTTGTGCCCCTACAATATTATTTTTATGTAGGATCTGATTGTATTGGGACCCCTTAGGCTCCTAAATATAGAAAGGAGTTCTTGTCATTAGTATCATCTAAGAATTGTTCATTTGTGTAATGTAAAAGAGTTTTACCCCTCGAAGAGGCTGATTTTTAAGTCGTTGATCTATATTTTCTATCTTTTTGTGAGCTGGTTTCATAACAGTTCTCTTTTGTTTACCTTAAATTTTTATTTTCCTAGTTTTTATATTTGAATGTTACTATTTTTATTTCAAATATATTATAGTAGATAGATTGGGTACGGAGGAATTGAGAGTGATGTGAGAGGGGGGCAGGGGGTGAAGGGCAATATGAGTTTCCACCTTTACATGGGTGGCCTTGTTCAATAGAGAATCTATTATTCTTGAAATGAAGAGAAGTTCATTTATGATTATACCATCATTTCCAATTTTAACTTTGGTTTGTTAAGAAGACATACCGTGCGAGTTCGACGATGAGTGAACCAAGAGACATGGAGGTTGGGAAGACATGTGAAATAAGAAAGGACAATATGTGCGAGCAATCGATTGAATGATGACATATGAGCGGAGTAAGCGACATGCAAAGTCATAGTGTGACATGCAGCACAAGGAGAATGCTCACACATTGGGTGCACTCGCATGAAGGAACGGTGCCTAGGTGCCCATGGGAGCATCACGTAATGGGCATGCCAAGGCACCCATGCGATGATTTAGTGGTTCTACTTGAGTTGGAAATGGGTGCCTGTACAAAATAAGTAAGGTTGGCCCATGATAACCCATGAATAAAGTTCCCACTAGGGGTCTCATAATGATTTTTAGAAAATTGACTAAATTAATGTTTAGGTGTTAAAAGCCAATTTATAATTGATTGATTATGTAAGATGGTACTGGAAAATTATAATATTTTGTTGTCATTGATGAGCTAATTGTTTGTGTTGAATAATTTGCATGACAGGGTGAAGGCTTGCACCCTAGGTGTGTCCGCACAAAAGCGGGGTGTCGAGGCGCCCATGGGGGCATCGCATGCTGGGAACGCCAGAGCATCTGCGCGACAGGGGCACCCATGCGATGAGTTGGTGGGTCAACCCAACTTGGAAATGGGAGCTCACAAAAAATAAGTAAGGTCGTCCCATGACCTCCCATGAACAAAGTTCCCACAAGGGGGTCTCGTAATTAGTTTTAGAAAATTTACTAAATTAATGTTTAGGTGTTAAAAGATGGTTTATAATTGATTGATTATGAAACATGGTACTAACAAATGATAATATATTTTTGAATTTGATGAGATAATGATTTTTGTTTTATTATTTGCATGGAAGGGCGAATGCCCGCACCCTGGGTGCACCCGCAAGAAGGTGGGGCACCCAGGTGCCCATGGGGGTGTTGTGTTCGAGGCATGTCAAGGCATCCATCTAGAAAGGGTGCTTATACGACGAGTTGGTGGGTGGGGCTGACTTGGAAAGGGGCACCGATAGAAAAGAAGGTTGGCCCATGACTACCCATGAACAAAGTTCCTACAAGGGGGTCTCGTAATGATTTTTAGAAAATTGACTAAATTAATGTTTAGGAGCTAAAAGTCAGTTTATAATTGATTTATTATGCAACATGGTATTGAAGGCGGGGGTGCTCGAGCGCCCATGGGGGAGTCATGTGCTGGGCACGCCAAGGTGCCAGTTCGACAGGGGTGCTCATGCGATGAGTTGGTGGGTCGGCCTGACTTGGAAAGGGGCACCCACAAAAAATAAGTAAGCACAACCCATGACCACCCATGAATAAAGTTCCCACAAGGGGATCTCATAATGATTTTTAGAAAATTTACTAAATTAATGTTTAGGTGTTAAAAGCTAGTTTATAGCTGATTGATTATGTAACATGGTACTAAAAAATGATAATATTTTGTTGTCATTGATGAGATAATGATTTGTATTAATTGATTTGCACGACTTTCGAACACCCAAATCCTGTGCGCGCCTACACAAAGGCAGGGCAACCGGGTGCCCATGGGGGCATCGCGTGCTGGGCACGTAGAGCGCCCATGTGATGAGTTGGTGGGTCGGTCTAACTTGGAAAGGGGTGCCCACAAAAATTAGTAAGGCCGGCCCATGGATTCCCATTATCATTTTTAGAAAATTGACTAAATTAGTGTTTAGGTGTTAAAAGTTGGTTTATAATTTATTGATTATGCAGCATGGTACTAACAAATGATAATT
>APFE031681546.1:111316-165008 GCA_000404065.3 Pinus taeda
TCTCGTAATGATTTTTAGAAAATTGACTAAATTAATGTTTAGGTGTTAAAAGCCAGTTTATAATTGATTGATTATGCAACATCATACTTAAAAATTATAACATTTTGTTGTAATTGATGAGCTAATGATTTGTGTTGACTCATTTGCACGACAAGTCGAATGCCCACGCCTTGGGCATGCCCTCACGAAGGTGGGATACCCGGGCAACCATGGGGCGTCACACTCTCAACACGCCTGGGAACCTGCCTGACAGGGGCACCCGTATGATGAGTTGGTGGGCCGACCCTAATTGGAAAAGGGTGCCCACAAGAAATAAGTAAGCTTGACCCATATTAACTGCCCATGAACATATTTCCCATAAGGGGGTCTCATAATGATTTTTAGAAATTTGACTAAATTAATGTTTAAGTGTTAAAACCTAGTTTATAATTGATTGAATATGTATTATGGTACTACCAAATGATAATATTTTGTTGTCTTTGATGAGATAATGATTTGTGTTGTATGATTTTCACGGCAGGGTGAATGCCCACGCCCTTGGCATGCCCGGACGAAGGAGAGGTGCTCAGGGACAGATGGGGCGTTGTGTGTTGGGCAAGTGTTGGGATGGGGTCCCCTCGGTCAATTTTGGATAAAAAGCCCAAGTTTTGATGTAAAGCCTCCGCAAGTTGGGGATGCAGAGCGTGTAGTTAGTTAAAGAGTCAAAAGGGATTTTACACTCTTTTATGTAAGTTAAGTCGGATTTTTGATGATCTAACCATGGTCTGCAGACCATGGGATTGTATAAATAGGTGTGTCTTAGAGAGTCTAAGGAATATAAGTAACTAAGTTGTCTATGATACGACGAAAAGAGTCTACAGAGTTAGCGCAAAATAGTAAGGAGGAAGGCTCTGCAGCTTTGTGCGCAGAGGCCTAGAGTAGTGTCCGCATTTGAGTGCACGGAACCCTGCAGCTAAGTGCATAGGGAAGTCTTGAGTTTGTAAATGTAACTGAATATCAATAAATAAAATTGTTGCAGAATTTCCTGTGTTTATCTCTTTACTTCTATTATGTATGAATGCGCTTTATACTGTGATGGATAATGGTTTTATGAAATAATGATGTATTGATGCATGACTTTACTTGATTTATATTTTTATCTAAATGCAATTGATGTTAAGTATTTACGTGAAGATTATATCGTTGTCTATTAAAGTTATCAAACACTTAAGTAGATATGAGAAAATACTAGTTTAAGAGTAATCTATGGTGCACGTAAGTAGTTAATTCGCCTGCTCAGGGTCCGCAAAATCCAGTCATAGAACTTCGCGGAGCTCTAGAGGGTGATTAAAGGAAGTTACAATGATAAGCCATAAAGGGTTATCGATCTGTGTGAAGGCAGATCTAAGGCACAAAAATACATCATGCTGATAACTGGGTGCAAAAACCCGGTTCCAACATCCCCCCATACTGCTTTGGGTGAGACTTCAGTCCGCGCTCTACGGATTGATGTCAAAAGGGCCAGTAGTGTAGGGATTTGTTTGGCACAACTAACTCCAAACTTGTGTCAGGACCCACTAATCCAACAAATGGTTCCGTTGCCGGGACCAAGATCTGCATAAATAGATGAGTGATGTCGAATCATTGGCATTCAACAAAGAAGGAAATTGAGAAGTGGTTTGATAGAAAGATCCACTGAATTCACAGCGCAAGAAAAAAAAATCTGCGCCTAACAAAAGAACAGTGGTTGGATAGATATCTGTACACAGAGATACACATAATTTTTTCTACACCTTCCCAATAGAACTGTATGAGTGGATTGCTAAAGTGGCAGACGACCAAGGAAGGTGGAGGCTTGACAGTCCAATAGTATGGACCCCGGAGCTAGTGCGGAGGTTGGAAGATTTTGAAGATAAGATCGCGCATGATGTCAATCACTAGCTTGATCGAGTCATAGGAGGATTTGTGATAGAATTTGTGGTTGATACCTCAATCAGCTACAGTGAAGGAGAGCGACAATTCTTCAAGGGACTGTGAGGTAAGTATTTGATATCTTTGAATACTTGGATTAATATGATCCTATGTGAAAAATAGGTTATGCCATTACCTTGATGTTTGGAGCTACATGAAGTGGGAAGCTCTTCAGAGATAAGGGAAGAACATGCCCTAAATATATTCCATTAATTGAACCTCCTTCGAGTGATGACAAGGGAGAGGTACAAGCCTCATCACGAAGCATTGTCTAGTTGATAAGGCAGGGTTTTCCACGAATACATCATCTGCACACACCACCTCCACCTTCACCTCCACAACATACACCTTCGCCCACACCACCACTTACACCTCCATTCAACATGTCGAATACAATGAAGTTTCCCGTTTTCAAGGGCTTGGGAAGTGAGGACCTAGATCAGTTTTGGTTCATTGCGAAATCTGTGTGGAAAACACAATAGATTATAGATGATCATATAAAGAAGGCGCAGTTGGTTACTACTCTATAGATCGCACATTAACATGGTACATTAAATACTATATTGATAATCCATTAGCGTCATTAGCAGACACCCGGATTGCTTTGAACAAATAATTCAGAAAACCTAAGTCTGAGTTGCGATCAGTAGTTGGGTTCAAGGAAATTGCAATGAGGGTCAGCAAAATGCCTTGGGAATTAGATCAAAGATTGAAGTTCCAGATCCACAAAGCTAGTATGAATCTCACAGATAGTCAGCACCCCGATTGGTTTATAGCCACACTCTTGCCCCACTTAAAGATTTCTTTGTCACAACAAAATATAGGAACTCAAGTGGAATGTCTGGAAATCGCGATGAGATTGCATGAGACACCTATCTAGGATGCTTCTTTGGGAGTTCAAGAGATTCATGTAGAGCTGCAGAACCTTTTCTTGGAGTTGCAGAGTTTGAAAAAGGAAAAAGTGGCTCGGCCGGAGATGCGCGAAGAAGTTTGATGCCTAAAACATAAAATCGAGGGGCATGATAAACATCACTTCCTATCTTCACGAATTATATTATAGGGGAAGGGTTAATGCCCCTGAGGTAGGAAGCTCCAGCAGGACCAAGTACAGGGCCTGTGCTATGGTGCGCTATTTGTCAAGTGGCTAGAAAACATGTAATGGATAATTGTCACTTGTTGCAAAAGTTTGTGTAGACACCACAATAATTATTCTGTGATTTTTGTAAGTCAGTGGGCCATGATGAGTGCCATTTCTGTAGATATGAATTAATGATGGATAGAACTCCCACATATCGAATGCAAGTAGAAACTTAGCCTCTAGATCAGGGTGCTGAGGGAGCACATGGAGGATATCAGGGGCGCGAATGAGGTTGAGGACCTGGTAAGGGTCGAGGACAAATTATTTGCTATAATTGCGGAATGCCAGGACACTACGCACCAGAGTGTTTGACCACGCAATAGAATAATGCCATGTATTGATAGCTAAGATGCAGGAGAAGAAGGTACAACCTCAATAGCCTACCCAAAAACTACAAATGATGAGGGCTGAGCCTCGTGAGGAGGATCCAAATGTGAATATTGTGCTGCGAAGCGGAATGATGACTGGTAATGATAAAGGGAAACAACTTGAAGAAAGTGGGTGGGTCGGAAAGGCTACAGAAAAGAAGTTTGGATTTGATCTGAAGTGTGCAAAGGAAACATTCATGGAAGCAAAGAAAAGCTTCACTGAGGCTTCTACCTTAGGAAGTCAGGACAAACTGTCTGCAGAGGTTGACCCCTCTGTGCTTACCACCTTCTTGGAGACTTGTATGAAATTACTGCATGATAAAAAGGTTGTAAAAGGGCTACAAGAACTGATAAATAAGTGTGTTGGTAAGGAAAATGCTCCTGAAGGACATTGCGTAGTCAGAAAATTGGCAAACATAAGACAAGAACAGGGCACGAAATGAGGATCACCGCGCAAATAGGAGATTATGAGATGAATCGGGTTATCTTGGATCTGGGATCTGATGCGAAATTGTTTCCTAAATAGACATGGGAAATAATGGGGAGACCTATGCTGCATTGGTCTTTGATCCAATTGAGGATGGCAAACTAGTAGAAGATTATCCCTATGGGGCGATTGCATGGAGTGACCATAGATATAGAAGGTGTGAGCACGCTAGCTGATTTTGAAGTAATAGAAATTGTTGATGGCAACAATCCATACCCCACACTCCTGGGAATTGATTGGGCTATCGACATGAATGGATTAATCAATTTGAAGAAGCGGACAATGTCATTTGAGAGGAAATCACTCCGTGTTGTAGTACCATTGGACCCTGTAGAAGGACCACGCTATACTAAACCGGTCCATGACTATGAGGAAAGTGATCATGATTTGGACCATATCTATAAAATAACAGCACGAGACGAAGACTAGGCTAATCTGACAGCTGATTGATGAATTTCATGGGACTACAAAAGCTCTTGTACCTCAGACTCAGATGAAGATGGAGCATTGGAAGAATAGGTTGCACGAAGTATCTATGCTGCGCTATAATATGATGACTAAATCACTATGCTGTGTATCATCGGAGGTAAGAGATTTACCTTATTATGATGGTTTAACTGATGTAGATAATTTTTTTGATGCCTTTGAAAGAGAAGTACTTGAGAAACATCACTTCCAAGCACTTGATTTGGCGCTACACTCGCACAATGGTGGGGTACACATAAAGACATCTTTGATGAATGGCATGAGTATAGAAGAATGATGAGATTCCGATTTGGTCACCCAAACTTTCGGCTAACTGAGAAATACGATGGAAGAAATGATCCACACAATCATTTAGCAAAGTGGACTAAGGTCTATGGAACGAAGTAGCAACCAAAGTGGGTGCATTTATTCTGTCACACTTTGGATATAATCCCTATGAATTGGTACCTGGAAACATAGCTCCGCCAGGACACTGCAGCGTGAGATATATTAAGGGAAGGATTTTTGATGACCTTTAGTTTTGAGGGTGGGTTCGAAACCTTTGACGAGGTGTTGTAGGAGGTTAAGGCAACAATCTTCCAAATTTCATAGGATCCTTTGGAATTGATTCAACCAGATTGGAGCACCCAGCTGCACCATGCGTTGGAATGCTATAATGTGACTGTCAAAGGAGAGGATGAGGATCCAAGGAATATTAACATCCCAGAAGTAGAAGTCCACCACGAGGTTGAGGGACCACATATATAGAATCCATACATCACTGCACCATTGAAAGCTAGGCAAGTGAACATTGGCACAGAAGCGGAGCTAAAATTTGTGAAGATTGGGGACTACTAGGATGATGCCACAGTAGATAAAGTCACTGAGTTGCTCCGTGAATATCAAGATTCGTTCCCTACAAAATTCTTGGACCTGAAGTGTATGATAGGAGACTTGGGTGTGATGAAAATTACGTTGAAGTTGGATGCAAAGCCGATTAATCAGAGGCCATATCACCTTAATCCCAAATATAAAGAAAAATTATGCTTATAGTTGGATAAGAAGCTTGAGGCAGGAATTATTGAGCTTGTGGAGGAATATGATTGGGTGAGCCCAATGGTATTTCAAGAGAAGAAGAAAAAAGGAGAAATACAAATTTTCGTAGATCTTAGGAAGCTTAACGATGCCTACGTCCATGATCCCTTCCCGACACCGTTCACAGATAAAGTACTGGATAATGTTGGAGGGCAGGAGGCCTACTCATTCACTAATGGCTTCTCTGGGTAACATCAGATTAAGATGCACCAAAAGACAGGAGTAAGAGCACCTTCATGAAAGAATGGGGTCGTTTCTAGTATACAGTGATGCCGTTTGGGCTTAAGAATGCACCGACGATATTCTCGCGCATAGTCATCGCGACGTTCAAAGAGTTTATTCACAAATTCTTGGAGATATATTTTGATGACTCAACAGTATTTGGACTAGTAAAGCGCCATGTAGCCAGTTTGCGCTTGACATTGGATGCGTGTCGAAGGTATCAGATTGCGCTAAACCTGAAGAAATGCTTGTTCTATGTCCCTTTCAGAATTTTGCTGGGTCATGTGGTGTGAAAGCAAGGATTAATGGTGGACCCTACTAAGATCACGATCATAGTTAATTTGGAGGCCCCAAGAAGTGTCAAACAAATGCGCACAACACTAGGCTATACTAGATACTATTGAAAGTTCATCAAGAGTTATGCTCAGATTACAGTGCCCATGGAGAATCCGTTTAAGAAGGACGCTACATTTTGTCGGGATGAAGAATGTCACCACAATATGGATGTATTGAAGGAAAAAATGGTCACCACGCTGATCCTGGTATTCCCGGATTGGAAGAAGGAATTCCATGTGCATGTTGATGCCTCGTGTATTTTGCTAGGAGAAATGTTGACACAGGTTGGCGAAGGGAAGATGGATCATGCTATAGCGTTTGCAAGAAGGAAGTTGTCAAAGGCTGAAAAGAATTATTTGACGATAGAGTGCAAAGAATTGGCTATGGTGTACGCGCTCCATAAATTCAGACATTACCTGTTGGGCAGACATTTCAAGATGCACACAAACCATTCTACATTGAAATATCTAGTCAATAAGCCTGTATTGGGGGGAAAAACATGCAGATGGTTGTTCTTGTTTCAATAATATGGCTTTGAGGTAATTGTGAAGCCAGGAAGGTTGAACACAGGACCTGACCATCTATTGCACATTGAGACAGGAGAGGAGCCTACTAATTTGGAGGAAGGGTTGCCTCACGTGTAGCTCTTCGCGATGCATGTCGTGGATAACCACTTCACGGATATTATCCACTTCTTGACTACAAGGATGGATCCAGAAGGATACACCAGTCAGCAAAAGAAATAGCGGTGGTACGTGCGACGGATTTCTCAGTCATTGCAGGACATTTGTATAAGATGGGAATGGATGAGATACTTCGAAGTTATGTGCCCAATTTGGAATGAAATAGTATACTTGCTAAAGCTCGTGGAGAAGCTGCAGGAGGGCATTATGCAGGGAAAGCAACAACACAAAAGGTCTTTTGCACTGGGTTATGGTGGCCGACATTGCATAAAGATTCTAAAACATACTGTAGGGCATGTGATGCATGTCAGAGAATAGGAAAACCATAACTAAGGGATGATCTACCTCTGAATCTGTAGGTCCCATTTTATCCATTTGAGAAATGAGTAACTGATTTTGTAGGGTTGATTCAACCACCAGGAAAGAAGACAAGTGTGCATTATATCATCACCGCAACGAAATATTTGACCAGATGAGCGGAGTCACAACCTATGAAGGATTGTACAAGGGAAACAACAACAAATTTTTTGTTTGAATATGTGTTGACCAGGTTCGGTTTTCTGAAGGTATTGATGAGTGATCGTGGTACACATTTTCTCAATGAAACAATTAGCGCGCCGACAGAAGAGTTCCAGGTTTACCATCAAAAAAGTACTTCATATCATCCTCATACCAATGGAACAGTTGAGGCTTTCAATAAGATATTGGGGAATGCGCTGAAAAATATTTTCAACATGCAACAAAATGATTGGGACGTGCACGTACCAATAGTATTATGGGTGTACAGGACTACTTGCAAAAAGCTCATAGGTCAGACACCTTTTTGATTTGTTTATGGCATAGAAGTTATAATGCCTATGGACTATATCATGCCTAGTCTACGCATAGCAGCTTTCACAGGAATGTTGGACTGCAGAGCCTTAGAAGAATGGATCGTACAACTCATGGAGCTCGTAGAAGATAGGTTCTTGGCTAGATTCCATCAACAGGTTCAGAAGGAACGTGAAAAATCTTGGCATGATTGGTACATCAAATTGCGCACCTTCATGGTAAATGAACTGGTTTTATTATATGAAAATAAGTTCACTACATTTCTAGGAAAGCTTCAGATGCACTAGCTGGAGCCATATGTCATCAAATAAATTACATATGGTGGTGCAGTTCAGCTCGCGAAGTTGAATGGAGAACCATTTTCGGGAAGGGTAAATGGAAGCCAATTGAAGGCATACACAGGGGATCTGACCCAATGACTATATGAAAATAGCCTAGTCTTAGCGCTCCAGGTAGTTGCAAGTGAGTGAAAGACTTTAAACTACACTACCTGGCTTGTAGAACTACATGGCAGGGGGCCTGAGCAAAAATGGTTGATGTCACAGTACCAAAAGAGGCGCGAAGGGAGCTGCGCTACAGAGGGAGATACTGCGCAACACAACCCAAAAATGACTATTATATTCATTGTTCATCATTTGAAAGCCAGGAGATGGTTAAGAGGAGTGGGGGGGGGTGTGACATTTAAGGCTAAATTTAAGATTAGAATCTATGGAGACCTGCCACCAAATCAACATTTATGGACGAAATTTGGGGGAAAAGGTAAAATTTGAATTCAAATTCCCCTATAAATTACGCGTGACTGTCCAGCAGAGAACACTTTGCATCCTTCGATTTTGTGAGTTGTGCTATCCATCCTATGAATCCTCAGTTGTTTGCAGATTTAGTCGCCAGCTCTGTGTTTGATCAATTACCCAAGGATACCCAACAGTTTATTCGCAGCATGATGTCGAGACTAGGTGAAACTACAAGCACCAGAGGGATTGTTACCTATGAAAGAGCGGCTCCAGAAGTTGTGAGTGTGGATGTTTCGGATCCTATGCCTATGGTGCCGAGATCACCTAACATGAAGCCTACATCAGTGCATGAAGCCCCCAAGCCCAAGAAAGACAAGCAGAAGAGGCCAATGTTGGTGTGTAATTTGCTGACAAAGCACTCTGCTACCCAGGCCCAGAAGAAAGATATAGAGAAGAAAGGTCGAAGAGGATGCAGAGGATATAGATGCCGAGGGCATGGAACCAATCTCCAAATTGATAGATTATATCCCTCCGCGTAAGGGAAAAGTGAAGATCACTAAGGATCCAGACGCAGAAAAATTACTTATCCATATGCCCCTACTACCCGAGAGCATCACCTTCGAAGGACCGTGCCTGGCGTGGGTTCCCCATTTAAAGTTAGAAGATTGGGAATTGGTGGACTATGAGAGGTTCCCCCACCACGTGATGGAGAACTACATGAAGAGGGTATATTATAAAGAATCTGGTGTCACCATGTTGGAGCCAGTGGAGTGGATTCGTAGAGTGAATCAGTTGGGGTTATTGACCTGTTGTGGGTGCCCCAATACCACCACTCCAACATCAATATCATTTGTTTCAAGCAGTTTCTGACCTTGGTGCATGATGGAAATTTGTGGCTGAGTGCACTGATCCCAATCATAGATAGGTTGATCCATCGGATCATGCTCCTACCACATTTAGGCTTGAATCCGGCCAAGGAGTTTGGCGGAAATACCAGTGAGCACAACCTTGCAAAAAAGGTAAAGAAAAAGTTTGATCTAGTTAAGAAGCCACATGGGTACTCCATCACGTCTATCACCAATCCCGCGGTGAAAATTTCTACACAGATCTTAGTTAGAAAGGTCATGAGGAAATGTCGCACGAACGAGGTTCTGGCGCTAGTAATTTGGTTAGCTGCATAGTGCGTAGAGGGCATGCAGATTAATTGGTCACGCTACCTCTGTAGCAAGTTCCTTGTGAATTATCGTGAGGATTTGGAGGAGAGCAAAACCTTCCACTACGCATGTTTTTTGCTCTCCATCGTGCTAGTAGCTTGGGAGCTACCAGAGGATGGCCAGTTTCCTCCCTTGGAAAAAGGATTGCCAGAGGCCACACAATTTGCCTCCCTTTGGGCCACAAAGGATGTTGCGCAGGTCACGGAGACCAAAGTTTTCTGGGTTTTAATGGAGGCGAGTCTTCACATGGCCATCAACCAGAAGCCAAGGTTGTCCCCGATGGTCTATGAGCAGTTGTCGGAGTACAAAAAATTTAAAGAAAACTTCCACCACGTATATATCAGGGCTTGGAAGGATCTACAGTGGAAATGGTTTGATCTACCTTACCTTGCCACAGATGATGCCATTAAGGAGGCTATCAAGCATTGGCTGACATATTGGCATTCTCCATCTGATCTTTCCATAGGTATTAGCAAAGGTGAGGGGCGTTCCGTGGAGAAGAAGAAGAAGGAGGCAGCGAAGCAGGCAATCCAGAAGTTGGCCACACAGCAGAGGAAATAGGTCAAGGAGAAGGCCTGGCTAGAAAAGGAGTGTGCTATGAAGCAGTAGGATGAGCAAGAACAACGTGACTCTGAGTAGAGTGGTAAATCACCTTCACCCCAGATAGAGGAAGAGGAGAAGTCAGAGCAGGGCAGCGATGGTAAGGAAGGAAAAAGCACTCCATTCTGGGTGAAATGGTACCAGGAACAACAGAAGGAGGGACCCCGAAAGAAATCAAAAGCAACAAAGCCACTACTAGATCAAATTATGCTAACAAAAGGTGATATCGATGAGATTGGAGATAAGGTGCATGATACCACAGCGAAACTTTTGCAGTAGTTTGAAAAACAGCACCTGCAGTTGCTAGGCACTATTCAGAAGGATATGCATGAGCTACAGATTTAGACCAGCAGGATCCAGGTGGGCGTAGGGAAAGTAAGCGCCGCACAAACGAACTTGGCACCCAGGACCAGTTAGGTAGCAGAGATGGTTCAGTCAGTTGATCTCTAGGCAGTCGTGCTACTAGAAGGATCATTGAGCATGGAGTTGACCAATGACAAGTTCATCGTAAGTACTCTCAAGAAAATCGGCCTCAACCTTGCAGCACTCCCTAACGAGTATCTTCACACGTTGCAGATAGGCATGACAACGAAATTAAGAGCACAAGAGCAACGCGCTCTTAGCTTAATCAACAAATATTGGGTGAAAAGAGAGGAGATGTTTGCTGAGAAGACATAGGCCTTGAAAGCAAAGGAGATGATCCAGGCACAGAGTGCCCAACCCACAAATGTGGTGGCAGAAGCATGCAAGATAGTGCCAGAGTTGCACATCCCTGAGGAGGTGCCGCTGGAGGCCAAGATCAGGAAACTTGCAGCGGGTATGCGCAATGCTAATGCAGAGGTGGCCAGAGTTTAGTTTGAACTGAATATGAAGATCACAGAACTGGAACTCAAGTCATAGCCATCGACCCCGCCAAAAGTTAGGGAACAACGTGAAGCCACTGTTAAGGATGGAGTAGCTATTGTGGATGTCGCGATGGTCGACTGCACAACATTGTTTGAGCAGGCCATGGAAGTAGTAACGACCCTGTAGGAAGATCCCAAATTGTAAAGATTAAAAATAGAGATCCATGAGCTTCAGTAGTAGTAAGATGAAGTGTGAGCGACGACGCGCTTAGTGGCTATAGCACAATGCCCCACCGAGTTGCAGGAGTGGAAGTAACTCCTTCAATAAGTAGAAGCAACGTAGAAAAAGGAAGCAGTCCTTAAGGCATGGTTGGATCCTTGGTTGGAGGAATCCTACCAAGTCTCCACCAACATACAGGAGAAGTTGGCAAACATGCAGGTTACACAACATAAGATCAAGCAGGATAGTGCAAGACCAACCACAAAATAGTTGGACAAACAAGTGACGCAGGTAGCCACGAAGAGTGCGGCTGAAGTAGCAGTGGTGTAGGTGGATCTTCGAGCCAACCGAGTGACTCAAGGGTGAGTCACGATATTTGTGCTAGGGGCCTATTAGGATGGGGTCCCCTGGGTCAATTTTGGGGCAAAACCCCAAGTTTTGATGTAAAGTCTCCGCAAGTTGTGTTCGTGGAGCGTGTAGTTAGTTAAAGAGTCAAAAAGGGTTTTACCCTCTTTTATGTAAGTTAAGTCGGCTTTTTGAAGATCTAACCATGGTTCACGGACCATGGGATTGTATAAATAAGTGTGTCTTAGAGAGTCTAAGGCATAGAAGTAATTAAGTTGTCTATGGTACGATGGAAAGAGTCTAGAGAGTTAGCATAGAAGAGTAAGGATGAATGCTCTGTAGTTGTGTGCGCAGAGGCCTAGAGTAGTGTCCATAACTAAGTGCACGTACCCCAGCAGCTGAGTGCGCAGGGAAGGCTTGAGTCTATAAGCTTAACTAAATATCAGTAAAGAAGATTGTTGCAGAATTTCCTGTGTTTATCTCTTTACTTATGTTATGTATGAATGCGCTTTATGCTGTGATGAATAATGGTTTTATGAAATAATGATGTATTGATGCACAACTTTACTTGATTTATATTTTTATCTAAACGTAATTGATGTTAAGTATTTATGCGAAGATTATATCATCGTCTGTTAAAGTTATCAAACACTTAAGTAGATCTAAGAAAATACTAGTTTAAGAGTAATCTATGGTGCGCATAAGTAGCTAATTTTCCTGCTCAGGGTCCGCAAAAGCTAGTCGTAGACCTTCGTGGATGTCTAGAGGCTAATTAAAGGAAGTTACATCGATAAGCCATAAAGGCTTATAGATCCATGTGACGGTAAATCTATGGCACAAAAATACATCACACTGATCTCTGGGTGCATAAACTTGTTCCAACATCCCCCTATACTAGTTCGGGTGAGACTTCAGTCCGCGCTCCGCGAATTGATGTTGAAAGGGTCAATAGTGTAGGGATTTGTTTGGCGCAACTAACTATGAACCTGGGTCAGGACCCACTAAGCCAACAACGCACCAGAGCACTCGTGTAATGAGTTGGTGGGTCATTCAGTATTGGCAAGGGGTGCCTGCACAAAATAAGTAAGGTCACCTCGTGAATTCCCATGAATAGAGTTTCCACAAGGGGGTCTCATAATGATTTTTAGAAATTTGACTAAATTAATGTTTAGGTGTTAAAATCTAGTGTATAATTGATTGGTTATGTAGCATGGTACTAAAAAATCACAATATTTTGTTTTCATTGATGAGATAATGATTCGTGTGGATTGGTTTGCATGACAGGCCAAATTCCCATGCCCTTAGTGCGCTCGCACGAAGGTGAGGTGCCCAGGTGTGCATGGAGGCGTCACATGTTGGGCGTGCTAGGGCGTGTAGGTTTTAATTCTATACATAAATTACTTGCAAACGAATTCTATAAACAAAAATATACAATGACGAGAACATAAAAAATATACACAAATTTTTTCCCCCAGATCCCAAAACTAGGACTATCAGATTGATTTTTATTTATATTCTTTTCAATGTTACAATACATATATATACATGTCAAAGCATTCATAAACCCCAATACATTAACCTAGATTAGAACATAGTCGTATTTCCCTTGACCAAATCTACAAAATAGCATGGGAAGAGAACCATCATACCCAAAACCATGTGCAAGACCCATGCACAAAACCATAGGTAGGTCCACCCACCTATAATAGTCATGGAATGAATATAACACACACCCAACAGGGCGCTTGCCTGGCAAGGGCGCCCTTGCGATGAGTTGGTGGGTCGATCCAACATGGCAAGGGGCGCACGCAACAAAATAAGGTTGACCCATATTGACTACAAATGAACAAAGTTCCCACAAGGTGGTCTCATAACAGTTTTTAGAAAATTGACTAAATTAATGTTCAAGTGTTAAAATCTAGTTTATAATTGATTAATTATGCAACGTAGTACTAATAAATTATAATATTTTGTTGTCATTGATGAGCTAATGATTTGTGTTGACTTATATATTTGTTGCTCTACTACCAAGAGGCATCACCATTATTCTCATTTCCATCATCATCATATGAAAGTGTTATTAGTTGATTGTATAATTTATTGTTTTGCACTATTTATTATTTGTAAGTTCTAGTGAATCAATTTCTAGATTTTTGTAGAAGTATCTTGAGCTAGTCGTGATGTGACTTGAGAATGGGGCCAATGTTGACAATTTTTCATATTGTGCTCGTATGCACTAAAATTTGACATGGGTATGGCAGATGCATGCATTGATGATATGAGAGGGTCTTGAGACTCAAATACAACTCACAGAAATAATTTGACAATCAAACGAAAATTAAATTTTTGAATTGTATATAATTACTCAAGCAATTAATTATAAACCCATTGCAAAATGTATAAAATAAATTTTGTCAAATTGTATAATTCATTAATGAATTATGGAAAGTCATTAAGGTAGAAACATTTTTTTCAACAATTTTGGAATGTTATGAACATAAGAATAATCAAAATGGTACTTAGAATCAACAAACTAAAACAATCTAGTTGTTAATAGGATTTACCTGGGTGGTTGGGGGGCATGATTGTTATCATCCCCAATTATGTTCAATTCTTGTAAGTGACATTTTGGGCTCTTAATGAGTATATCATTGTAATGGCTTCATACCATCCTTGAAATGAATAGCTTGTGATGTGTTGCATCAAGCTATTTCTAAAAGAAATATTTTGTGATATTTTCTTAATATTGTTTTTTCAAATGTGTAAAATTCTTAATTATATCATGCCATGACTTGTGATATTGCAGTCTATAACTCACACGAATATAAATGCTTTATTTTCTCAACTCCATAAAATGACAAATGGTTTGAAGTACAACCTGTATCAATCTATTGTATCTTAGTACAATCTTTAAAAAAAAAAAAAAAAAAGTATACCTTAGGTTAAATCTCCCCCATAATTCATTCCAATAAATAATCTTACATTTACGACACTAAGACAATGTGTATACAAATTTTCATGAAGAAATAATGAGTAATTTAAGCAAAGGATACTCTCCCATTTTATGATTTGTAAAGGTGACTTCTCTTGTAAAGGATTTCTACATTCACAAGAAGTTTGATAGATTATCCACTAACCAACATTTTTCTCTAGAGAATACATCAGGATTGACATGTGGCTTGAGAAACCATGACCCAAGGGCATCTAAGTTGTTAAAATCACCCAGGGATTGTACCCGCCTTGGGCCACACAAGCCATTAACATGACTAGATTTTTTACCACGAAGCTTCAAACGAGTGACCTTCACATCACTGAGTGACTTAAAAGTACACCCCATCACTGTCTTGTCTATGCCCCATGGGCAACCAACCTTGTGATTGAATGGGAAGTGCGCGTCGAGGAGAATTTCAAGGAGTTTTAGGATGATGGACAAATTCATTTTAGGGCTCAATTGCAAGATATGTTTGAGGGCTACCATGCTAATCTTTGCAAGCCAATGTAGAGGTTAATAGACCAAATTACAAGACAATACATGAATATTATCATATTATCAGTTATGAATGCTTAAACTAACACCTTCTATTAGGTATTGAATGCCATGAATTAACATTATTTTTTTCAAGATGCTCTTCTACTGACCAAAAGATGCATTGAATGTGTATTGATGATAGTGATTGAAGACATCCTATAGCAATTGGTAAAATTATCAAATAAAATCTACCTCTACTAATTCAAATTACATGATATTTTTCTTTAAATGTAACAACTTGTGTAAATTTATTATTAATTAATAAAATTAATCACTATTTTCTATCACATAGTTGTTGATTTTTTTTTTAATATTTTTTTTTTGAAATTAAAAATTATAATTATTAAATCAAAACCATATTATATTAATTATTATATTTTTAATCAAAACCATATCAATTTTAATTATTGTATTATTAAATTATTATTATTAATTCCTAGCTCGTCTCAATATATGGTTTTGGCATGTCATTGCATAGATTAGAGATATAAAGACCATGAGTGTTTCTCAGTGGCTTCACTCCCTACATTTGATCCTTGCAGCAAACCTGAGGGTTTCTAAATGGCTCCACTCCCTACATTCGATTCTTTTAGACTTTAGGGTTTCTCGGTGGATCCTCAATACATTCGATTTGGCATTCCATTGAATGTTTCTTTGTGGATCCTCCCTAAATTTAACTCAACATTCCCTTACTTGTTTCTCATTGTCTCCTCCCCACATTTGATTCTTGCAAACCTGAAGGTTTCTCGGTGGCTCCTCCCTACATTCGATTCGATGTTCTCTTGAGTGTTTCTTAGTGGCTCCTCCCTACATTCGATTCTTGAAGACATACCTGTGTGATTCTTGATGGCTCCTCCTTAGATTAAATTCAAAATTCCCTTCCCCATGCAGACTCCTTCAAGAATCCATATTAGCTAGCAAATTCGGGCATCCCGGTTAAGCAATGGTAAGTCTACATTCCTTCTTGAACACCTGTAAATATAGGGTTTTCAAAAAATTCTAGAACTAGCACCTAGCACAATTTGATTACACCAAATGAAAATAATATTAGGCTTGAAAATGTCATGAATTGAAATTATTGACCATTTATTCCACCCGATTCCTTGTACTACTTCTGTACTGCCTTTTTAAATTCTTCTTGATTGTTCCATATTGTTGTCGCATGGCTATTAAGAGGAGATTCATTATTTGGTTCTCCCAATAGACACTGAATAAACAACAAAATAGTTTGAACCTCATATGCAGAGGACCATTTATCCTTACGTTAGAATTGAAAAAGTCAGTGGCTGGTAATGCATCCTTGTAAATTCGCATTCAAGAACCTCGCTTGTTGGCATTCTTCCTATTTGGAAGTTTGTCAGCCCATCAGGGTAGGAAACACAAAAACAAAGGTAATTTGGGTAACATGCAGCCAAGAATATGAAAAATGTCATGGAAACAACATTATTAGAGGCACACTCCATACCCAAAATCTCTCGTCAAGTTCCAAGAACCACTCTCCATGCTTTTGGAATATTTACTACAACTTCCAATGCTTCCAACACTTATAAGATAACAAGAATGGATTCCCCAACATCCAAGAGAAGTACCTAGGTAACTAAGACCTGAGATAATAAGAATCTAAATGAATATTTTATCCACATACAACTCCAGTAACCAAATAGTATAACTTTCTAATTAGTAACTAAGTCCCAAACAAATATATTTAGAGTATGATATTAATCTAGGATATCTTTTAGTTTTCTAGTCTCACTTACTTTTCTAATGTCTTTGGTTTGGAATATTACTACACAACAACCTTAAACTTGATGTATATTACTACATTATAAAAATCAAAGAATGGTAATGAATGTATTGAGTAAATACTTTAGCCATTGCATTGCATTTCTATGTCTACAAAATCATTTCACAAGCATCCTCCATGACCAACATCCATATGTGCATAATCACAAAATATCTACAACGCATTCCAATCCATTGTTTTCTCAAAGATACACTACCCAAGGTTGAAAACTAAAGCATAAACATCTATTCAAAAGAAGTCTCAGAGAAAGAATCCACATGTCATGTTAAAAACAAATGTGTAATACAAGACAACAACTTAGTAATGCAACACAAGAAGTCAGACTTAGCCAAACATTTTGCAGGCAAGAGAAAATAAAGCATAGAGTATAATTTGATTTCATTTTTTAATTTGATATTTTAACCATATACTTAGATTAAGATAGTCATTTTTTTGTAACCAACTAAGCTCAATGATCAAACATAACTCCATTCTTACTAGGCACTCATGCTCTCATCGTGGTTTGGAAATTCATTTACATCTTTAAACTTGTCATCTTTTGAAAGTTTTAATGTCATATCCATTATTGCCTAATCAAAGTCATCTTGAAATTTCCAAGCAATTCCAATTCATACTAATTGGCCTATGTAATAAATATCATATTATTTTTGCTACCAAACTTCTATGTGTAAGCAATATTGTATTTCTGCCTAAATCTATCATATGAATTACTTCACAATGATTGGATTTTTCTTCCTATATTCAAATGGACATATTCATATGGTTATCGACTCATTAACATGAAAAATCATGGTATCGATTTCATATTCTTTTATTTAAAATAGGCAAATGGATCTGAATTACTCATTTTGAAATTGTTGGACCTAAGGCATTGATCAAGTTTGTTATACCATGTTTGGGGTCTTACTTGAATCCATATAATGTTTTCACTAACTTGCAAAACTATGTTTTTTTAACCTTTGGTAGTAAAACACTATGGTTGATCCATATAGACTCTATCCATGTCTTAAAAAAGACATCCATTTAGTGAACTTACCCCCTAAATATTTACTTTGAAAACTAAAAAAATTGGCAATAAATTAAGTTGTGGATGCAAAAGTATCTTCATAGTTTATACCTTATTGTTTTTCCTTCTCCATGTTGTATCCCATTGTTAGAAATCAACACTCACAACAAAGAGATAGAAGGAGACCTTATTATTCATTTTTATTATGGAGGACCATACATATGAATACATTGGATTTGTTATTATGGAGGACCATAACGATCTCTAGAAAATACTCAATAATTATGAGAACACAAGTTGAAAATTAGATATGCAAGAAGACAAAGTGATATCAAGGAAATATTCATATATACATAGGATACAGTTACAAGTAAATACCAACAAAATAATACAATCCAATATAACTTGTGCTCTTCAAACCCTAGCTAGGTCATCCACCATATACAACAAACCCTAGTCACCAAATTGATCTCTTAGCTAGGGTTTAGGGGTTTTGAAGTTTTTTTTTTTTTTTTTTACATACAAAAAAAACATTATTAATGCCAAGGAAGAGGTTCTTTATCCAAGCATGGGTCCCTCTTTATATGATGCGTATGTCTAGATAATAGGATACTTGGATGAACCTCTCTCCAAGTTTCATATTTTCTTATAGCTAGTTATCATAATTATGTCGTTGCAAATCTAAAAACTAACTCTAACAATGATATAGGGTTATATCATGGTGACATGATAGAGATGAGTAAGTATTCACTCATAATTCCTAACATTTATACTCGTGGATTTGGAAGTCTACATCCACCATCATTTGAGATTAATAATATGCCTGAGACCTCTGATGTGGCACGTAATGTGAATGTTTTTGTGGGTATGGTTGTTGGTCAAACTATTTGGAACTCTTCATCCTTGTTGAAAATAGCAACAAGAAATGCTAAATATAGATGTGATAAAAATAACATTGCTATAAATATCATTTTGGGATACATTCCAATTTTAGTTAGTCCCTAAACTAAAATTGAGAATTAAAATTCGAATTTGATCTTAGCAACTATTTGAAAAATAATTAATTAATTCATCTTGAGTTAATTAGTTGGAGAAAATCAAACATGAAGTCTATGTGAGGACATGCAACATTTATCCCTTTGATTGAGGAAGTTATCCCTTAATTAAGGAGATCAAGATGAGTTGTACTTAGCTCAGTTAACTGAGTTAAGTCTAGTTAGATTAGTTCTAATGGTTTGTGGAACTGATTGTGAGTTCAGTTAGTTAATGCATGCATGCATGTAACTAGTGTACTTCAGATAACTAAATATTCTCTCATAAATAACTCATGCATGTCAGTTCAATCAAAGACCCAGTTGAGATGAAAGGATGGGACAATGTACTATCAGTTGTAGGAATATTCCCTTGCGGATATCTCTTGCATGCAGAAGGAATTCATTCCTCGAGGATTGTACAGTTATTTCTAAGTTTGGTGAGTTGTGTGAGAGGTGAATTCACACAGGTGGCAGCCAGAGGACCCAGAAGAAATTGCGCAAGGAAATAGGAGGCTTGGAGGATTAAAGGAAGGCGTCTATGAGAAGCATTGAGGGATTGTACTGAGAGCTGGATAGCTTGTGAGCTAAAGCTTTGTGTAATTCAGAGATATTTCCACTTGTATGATAATATAGATAGTGGGGTTTTGAGCTGTGGCTTTCCCCAGAGTATTGTTATGTGTTCATGTGCGATTGATTTCTCATTCTTTGTTATATGTGTTCTATTTGATCTTGCTCAAAATTGGTTAAGCTTCTGCAAGTTTATTTGTAGAAGTAGATCAAGTATTTTGCTTTAGTATATTGCATTATCAGGTGATCTACATTGAGAATTTCTACATGGTATCAGAGCAAAGGTGATCAAAGCGAAGAACAGTATACAAAGAAGGGAGAAGTTCAAAGTTTGAAGTTCCTGATGATAGAAATCAAATTCTTATCACATCTTAATTTCACCAATGGCGTTCAACAGTTTGAGACTCAAGTATGCCCTGGATGGTAGCTCGAATTATATATCCTGGAAGGATCACATGGAAGCGATATTAGAGGACAACGGTTTGAAGGACTTCATTGATCAAGAAGTCCCCAAGCCAACAACAGCTAATGCCCAAGAATTGGCGGAATGAAAGAAATGTGTGGCTAGAGCAAGGAGGATCCTTCTGGAGGGAGTTTGAGACCACATTGTCTCGAGTCTCCATGGGAAGGAGACACCATTTTCAATGTGGAAAACATTGAAGGATCTATATTATAACAACAACGATTAGAGGAAGTTGGCACTGAAAGACAAGCTTCGAAAAATCAAGTGTGAAAAGGGTGACACAATCTCTACATATCTGAACAAGCTCACCACCTACAGGGATGAGCTTGGAAGTGTAGGAATCACGACAGCGGATGATGACATGGTGAGTCTTGCTCTCCTTGGTCTTCCTAAGAGCTAGCATAGCTACCAAGACTCGGTAAATGGAAGAGAGAAACTTCCAGATTGTGAATGACTGTAGTCAGATCTAATGTAGGAGGAGATACGGAGAAGCACCAGAGATGGATCTTAAACAAAGCATGATGATGAAGAAAATATAGCCTTAGCGAGTAAGGCGAGGAAAGGGAAAGGGAAGGTGTCCCAATCCAAATCCAGTTCTTCCCATGATGGGAAGAAGATTGACAAATCAAAAGTGTGATGCTTTCAATGTCATGAGGTGGGCCATTATGCAACAAATTGTCCACAGAAGAAATCCAAGAAGGGATCCTCGAAGGGATCAGATGGTGAGGCACTAGCCTCACAGTTCAAATTGGATTTCACCCTCATCACATGCATGGTTTCATCGATGGTGGGTTGTGTTTGGTACCTAGACAATGAAGCCTCATTCCACATGAATGACAATAAGAATTTATTCAGTACCTTGGAGGAGAAAGACCTCCAGATGCGCATAGAGATGGGTGATGATGGAAAATATCGTGTTTTAGGTGAAGGTATAGTTGTGTTTCAAAGGGAGCATGGATCTCCTCTCACCTTTATTGATTTAAAGTATGTGCCTGGTCTGAAGAAGAACCTAGTGTTTGTCGCTATGTTGGAAGACAAAGGCTATGATGTAGTATTTAGTAAAGGAAAGGCATTCCTGAGGCACGTCGGCACTGGACAAACCAAGAGGATTGGGATTGGAGTAAAGAATCTCTACAAGCTGGAGGTGGATGACTGTGTTGCATTGAGTTCCAAAGCAGAGTTGGTGCAAAGCTAAGATATTGGCGAGCTATGGCATAAAAGATTGGACCACTTGCACCATGGGGCCTTGAAGATTGTGCAACACATTTCTACCAGACTTCCCAAGGGTAAACTGGACAATGATCAGCCATGGGCTACTGTTCAATATGACAGTAACTAAGAAATTTAGGTTGTTGAAGGAATGAAGGATCCAAATTTTGGATTCATAGATATGAGATTATTAACTATTTCCTATCAGCAACACCATGTCAAAGTAAATGTCTACATAAAAGGGAAAATGTTTGAAATGGTTGCATCTTAGATTCCGGAGTAGGCATCATTATCCTCAACATGAAAAATATTCCAGCAAAGTATTGGGTCATTGCAGAAAGAAAGGTGGTCGGTTTGGATAATAAAAAGCTTCAATATGAAGTACCAAAAGCCTCCCTCTTCTTTGATACTCACTGTGTTTATCTGAAATTTGCAGTAGCTGATATACCAGTAGATTACATACTGGGAAATGTTTTTTTGGTAGCAATAGAGCCTCATGGGTCACTTAGAATCAAAGGAGGAAAAGCTGGATATTTTATCTCTGTTCCCACATCTAAGGGGACAAGGAAGAAAATTGAGCTTCCCTATATATCAAATCCCAAAATTTCAACAATGGTCCAAACTGTGCAGAATTTGGACAAGGTTGAAGCTCGATTATTAGATCTAAAAGATCTGAAATCTACTCTGAAAGTAGAAGAACAACTCAGGTTGTCTGAGATAAGAAGAAAAATTGAAGACCTGAAGAAACAGATTGAAGAAGACTGTTGCTCAGAGGAAACTAATGCCTTTCGGCATAGGAAGCAGCACACGGTGGAGCTACCTTACAAGGAAGGATATGCTGGAAAGCCTTGTAAGAGTAGAGCTATACCCATGAGCAAAGAATACAGAGATCTTTGTGAACAAGAAATCCAACAGCTCCTCAGCAGAAAGCTGATCAGAGAATCAAACAGTCCATGGAACTGTTATGGGTTCTATGTAAATAAGAGAGTTGAACAAATTAGAGGCATCCCAAGACTAGTCATAAACTATAAGCCTCTAAATTTAGTCCTAACTGATGACACCTATCCAATACCCCATAAAGGAGATCTAATCAAGAGGATAGCGGGGGCCAAAATATTCTCCAAGTTTGATCTAAAAGCAGGATTTTGGCAAGTGGCCATTTCTGAGAAGGATAAATTCAAAACTGCCTTTAGTATACCAGCAGGACATTATGAATGGAATGTCATGCCTTTTGGGTTAAAGAATGCTCCATCAAAGTTCCAGAAGGTAACAGACAGTATTTTCAAGCCATATTTTGATTGGTTGATTGTGTATATAGATGATGTATTAATATTTTCTAAGACCATTCATGATCATTTTAAACATGTAAATATATTTAAGAATTTGGTTAAGCACAATGGTTTGGTGCTTAGCAAAAAGAAGATAGAAGTTTTCCAAACTTCTATCAAATTTTTGGGCCACACAATCTGCAATGGGTAGATTTCTTTACAGAAACATGCACTCGAGTTTGCAGATAGATTTCCAGATGTCATAACAGACAATAACCAACTACAAAGGTTCTTAAGTTGCCTCAACTATGTCAGCAACTTCTACTAGGACTGCGCCAGTGACAGGAGAATACTAAACAAAATATTGAAGAAGAATCCTCCAGAATGGACAGATGTCCATACAAAGGCAATCCAGAATATCAAGGCCAAGGTAAAATCTTTGCCTATCTTATATGTTGCCAATGACCTTGCACATAAAATTGTTGAATCAGATGCAAGTAATATCGGATGGGGTGGAATTTTAAAACAAAAGGTTGGAAAAGATGAACAATTGGTTCAGTTTGCATCCGAAGTCTGGAATTCAGCAGAGCTGAACTACTCTACCATAGAAAAGGAAGTAAAGGCAGCTTGGAATTGCATTGGCAAGTTTGAAGATTATCTTATTAACAAACTTTTTTACTCAGAACTGATGCATCTGCTTTGCAATTTTTTTTAACAAAAGACATCAAGAAGGTCGGAGAAGCCAAGTTTGCCAGATGGCAAGCTCTTTTTGCAAATGGAATTTTTGTCTAGTAATCTGGAAAGCTTCTCCAGAGATTTATTTACCTTTGAGCTTGTACAAAGACTTACCAGTGTCTTTTTAATGTGGGCATATATCTCACCCCATGTGTATGACTCAAAAGGTAACTGGAAGACTTCTTGCATTCTAATATAATCAACAAATCTAGATGGCAGGGCTGTAAGATATACCTGTTTCCATAACAGGTTCTTAGAATCTTTAACTTCATAGGTTCTTTGCATCCAGTCTCTATGGAAGTCTTCATATTGGGACATCTTGTGGCACTTTAAGTTCATGAGGATGACCTTATTTTTATCAACAATTTATGTTTCACTTCCACACCAATGTTCTAGAATCATTGTTGTTAGTGCGCTGATCATGTTGCTGGTGACAGTGCCATCAGAGTTGTGTATAACATCTCCTTTCTCATCTTTGAGAACTTCTACTTCCATTATTTCAATGATTTTAGGAGAAGATTCTGTCTCCCACCACCTGAGGAGTGTCCCTGTAGAACACTGAATAATGGTTTTGCAAGCATCAATTTCACCTTTTCCTCTAAGACACATGAGTTTATATTTTGTATACATCATATCTATCATCTGTCGGATTTGACCAAAACTCATGTTGTCTATGTTCCACTCTCTGTGGGAATCTGGGAAAAAGGTGTGTGCTTCAGGAAGCTTTCCTTTTCCTTCAATGTCAGGTGCAGGATACTTGGTGAACCTATGCTCAAGGGGTTCATATATGGGGAATATTTGTGTGTCCTGACTTTTTTGGTCCTTCCCTTTTTCTTCTTCTTCATCCTTAAACAAGGATGCAATGGTTATTTTTGTTGTAGACTCCGATTCCGAAGAGGAGGCTACTTCTTTTGGAAACAAAGCTGGAAACATGTTGACATTTTTAACAGGATCCTGAATCTTTATACTCCTTTTTACTAGAAAGGAGTTTGGAATTGGTTTTTCAACTTTTGATAGATTCATCTTTTCAACTTTATCTGTTAAACCAGTTATGAGATGTTTAGTTGTATCAAGATGATCAACTAATTTTTCTTCTACTCCTTCTATTTTAGATAAAGATTCTCTAGCATAAGAACAAATCAAACTAGAATCAAACTGTACATTGTTCAAACATTTATTTACATCATTAATTGATACTTGCACAGTATCAATTTGTTCCTTGACTTCGACAGATTTTGCTGCATTGATTTCTAAGCCTTTTAATGCAGTATTTGTCCAATTGAGCTGTTCATTGGCTTTCTATATTCTTCTGTCAATGCCTGAAGCATTGTCATCCTTCTATACCAATGGTATGGCTTTGGATGCATTTTGATTTTCTCCAATCACAATTCCTTTGAAAGGAGGGAATGTGGATGGAGTTTCAACTTTTGTTCCATCCAGTGCAGTCCAAGCATGCTTATTGGTTGAGGTGCTTATGGATCTAGTAAAAACATTTAATGGACATATATTATCTTTCCAAGAGTAGAAAGATATCCATGTGTTATTTACTTCCATATAATGTTTCCAGGTCTCAGCTAATTCTCTCTTTTCATGGGGAGCATAATTTTGATTAAATTCATCTGCCTGAGGATTAGTGTACAGGTCCCAATTTAACATTGCCTTCATCCATGCTGCACTAATCTCTGATTTGAGGCATCCATCCATGAGAGAATAAAATTTATGTATCTCCATTACTGCAGGATTTTTGCTATCAGCAGGAACTGGGCAGAATCTGCAGTCTGGTATCAGGCGATTTGCCTGTTCAAGGTATCCTAAGCCGTACCTGGGTTTGGTTGGTCTCATTAGACATGTCATCTCAGTCAGCCTTGGGTCTTCTCCTTCTAATGTTACGATTTCATGCATCATTAATACATGGTCAGAATCCTGCTCATGTGGGAAAGGTATATCTGAGCATTTAGGATTCAGGCATGGACTAACATAGGTCGAAGGAGGGGCAGTACCAGATATGGGGTTATGATAAGCATGTATTGCAGATTCAACAAGTGTAAGCAAATTTATATTTTCTTGACATTCAGGACACTTGACTTCTAATGAATGATAATTTACAAGTTGTGCTAACTCATACAAGGAATTATGTTTACAAAAAGACAAACTGGAAGAAGTTGTATCTATAGAGGAGGGGTCTCTGTAATATTTGGATGATTTACAGGCAGCTTCAATTCTTCGGCGGTCAATTGTAGATCTTCGGGGAAAAGAGATGACAACAGAAGTTAAATTCTCAGTAATATCAGCAGAAGTGATATTCTTGGGCAAAAGAGGCTTAGGATTATTCACCACACAATGTTTTGGAAATGTCAAGTCTTCCCATTTGATTGTTAGATTATCAATTTTTTTATTTCTGGCATCTGTCATGAAAACGAAACTTGACTTGGAATCTCTACTGGGTGTATGGCGGATGGCTGGCCACAAGGTATTGGTGTGACAAAAACAGCCTTTGGTCTAAATGGCTATGTTATTTCTCTTTTTGTTCATGTTGAAACAAGCAGTTTGGATTTGGAGCTGTAGTATCTAGTCTATGGTTTCATCAAAGGTATATATAGAGAAATTCGAGTAACAGTCAAAATAGACTGGGCCATCAGACAGAGGAGCAACAATCCCTCCTATTAAGGAATCAATGTACTTATTGTGCGTTAAGTCTCGGACAATGGCAAGCACAAAAGTATGTAATCCTTTATGAATTAGAGGATTGATTCCTACTTGAATGCATCCTAAATGCAAATAGTTTGTCTTCAACCTTTTTGCCTCGGCCTGTAATTCTTTTGAAATTCAACAGAGATATAGTCTGGACATTATCTGAGTTTTCCTGTATCTGGCTCACAGACTCTTTTATACTAATTCTAGTTGCAGCTTTCAAATGGAAAATAAACAAATCTCTATATACAACGGAGGGAGCTATGGTAGGTAGTTCCCATCAGGCAGAAGGCTGGAGTTCTTCATATTCAAGTTCAGCAGATTTGGGACACGACTGGAACTTGAAGCAAACATATCCCTTAAAGGGTTTTCTTCAGCCTTAGACTCTCTCTCTTCTATTTCTCGGAAAGAAACTGATTTTCAAAAAGAATCCATTCCTTTATGAGTAATAAATTTTGAATACCGACCTTATGAACCAGATGTTACTGGCTCTGATACCAATTTTTAGTAGGGGCTCCTGTCACAAGCTTGCTCTTGCTGTGTCTCTTTGTTCTTCTCCGATGGCCAACTCCTGGTGAACCAGTGGTGAACCTACTTAGAACTTTCATGTTCTCACTTCCTCAACAATGGCTTCTACGCCTAACAACGACCTTGGTGTCCCTTCGTTCTTTTGGCGAACTTCTTGCAAACTTCGGATGATAGCTCAGGAAAAACTACTACCACAACAAACTTGATAAATGCACAGAGTATTCAACTCAAACATGGTGTACTCATTTTATTTCAGAATGGAAGAATTTTTTTACAAAGAGAGAATCTTTACAGAGATATTTACTTACAGAGATTGAATATCTTCGCACTTACTGGGCTTTATGTTTTTCGCATGGAACAAGCAATACCGGAGGCTACCTGGCAAAGGATAGACTCTGCCTCGGCATCAGACTTCGACACATATACAAACTAGTCAACTCTCTAAATGATTCAGCCACTTTAGGTTCTCACCAGTGCCGAGCACACTGATGCACAGGCTCCCAAATCACCTAAGGACTTGAGTTCATCTCGTGATGCAAGCAGATCAGACAGAGTGTCCACAGATGCAGAGCAGGAGAGAAACTTGACGCAACACACAAAGACTCAAACTGACTCCAAATGCGAATGCCTTTTCAATGAGCCTTACCCTCCTTATATAGGCAGTGAGGGGGGGACAAACATCATTGTAGGTAATCCGTGAACTGACCTAGAGGTGGATGGAGTCATTACTTTCAGATAGTGTTAGGGCAATGTCCGCACAAAGATTCCAATATGACAGATGGAATAGTTGTTTCCGGGTAATGCCAAAGCAATATCTGATCATAGATTCCTATTCGGAAAAGTAAATCTTATGGAAGATAACGAAGTGGATGCTTTTTCATAAAATCCCATGGGAAAATATAGACCATAATCTATTTACACTGTGAATGCTTTGGTACAACAAAGCTCACGAGAAATATGGCCACAATTAAGCCCTTGCGACTGGTACTTTATTACAATATGGATGCTTTTCTCGGGAAGCCCATGAGAATCGTCAAAATACTATTAATTCGGGAAATCTACCTCTTTTGTATAACATTTCGTCCCAGGCCTTTGTGTAGATCCTGTGGACTATCATTGGTTTCCCCAGTACAATCTGATGCTGGAATTTGGTTAATACAAGCCACTCCACGTGTTCTCTCGTATATTCCTCCAAGGAATTAGTATAAGGAGAAGACCTGTGGGTTGTCCATTCTCCTTCTGTCATCTCTTTGACAGTGTTATAAGTGGAATGAATACATTCTATATCTTGTTGATTACATATATTACAATGAGTTTTACAATATTTTTCATGCCATATGTTGGTACCATTCCATGACCCCTTTTTCCCTCCCAAAACATGACATTTTCCTACCTCTTTTCATCATTTATCTCTCAGATCCCTTGGAAATTGATTATTTAATAGCCTTATAGTTATTAAATTGCATTGAAATTGATTTAAGGGTTTTATGTTAATGAATTAGGAATTTTTGGCAAAATGACTACAGGAAGTTCCAACATCCTGTAATTGGTTTATTGTTTGACATGTGGCATGACAGCTAGGCTAGAGCGAAGGGTAGGGATGAAAAGCGGAATGTCCAAGCATGGTCGAACACCTATCCCGCAGCAGAATCAACCCTCCTACATGTGCAGTCAACAAAGGTCAACTATGGCATGTTGGCGACAAAGGCAGCAACAACACGCATTCCAAATCGATTTAAGTTTTGTTTCCTTTTTAAATCAGTTAGGATAGAAACATTTTCAAAAAATCGTGGTGTGGTAAAAGCGGCAACAGCCTGCTCGTGAATGTACATCCATTTTCAAGGGATGTAAAACCATATGTAAATATAGTTCTGAACCGGTTGATTATTATTGTCATTATCGTTGTTTCAAAAACAGAGTTTCGATTTTAATATCAAAGACTTGCATTACAGTCACGATTTCGCTGTGTTGATTTGGTAATCGTTGGATCACAGTTCAGTATACCTGGAACGCGGACGGGCCCTGCGTAACGTGGTATACTTTGTTTTATTTCATTTACAGTTAGGGTATTAATATGCGTAGTGATTCAAATCGATTTATGTTTATAATATGCATGTTTATGAATGCGCTTGAATAGATTATCACCTGGATCGTGAATCATATCCTGTAAGGGATTCGATCCCTTGTTATCTTGTAGAGCATTGTCATGAACTCTATGCTTATGATTCCATATATTTTTATCTTGCATGACTGTTAATGAATGTTGAGTATTCGCTGAATAGAGGTTTTTATGTATGATGTCTCTGTAAGGGGACTAAAATCTTGATTTGCAGTGATACACAGCATTTTGGTTTGTTAAATGAATTGAATCTTGGTTGATAGTGATACATAGTGTGATTTAGTTTGATAATGAATCGAATGATAGCATTGTAATTAGGAAGATTAGACTTAGATAACGATCCTTTATGTATATATACTTTAGGCGCACGCCTCTAAGTCTATGCACCCTGGTCGATAATAAATATAGCCTAGTCTAGCACCCTAGATAGGACACTACATTTTGGCGCCGTTGCCGGGGAGGCGTACTTAAAGGATTAAAAAAAAAAATTATAAACAAAAATAAACAAAAACACAGCTAGAAATCATGTTCATTTATGCCTAGGTTTAGAGACAGCCAGGGTAGATTCATAAAAACCCCCCGCCATTGAAAAACTAACCCATCATCATCAGGAGTAGACTCTTTAAGAAATTCAACACCAGCTGAGGAGAACATCATACAAGCACTAGAGGATAAACAAAAATCAGGACAGAGACATACTCTCATCGAAAGGCAAACTTTATTAACACATAAATCGCAGAAGAAGGACTTTCCTAGGTCTTCCGCACAAGGAGAAAGTAGCACAGTGACCGAACAATCTTTCTTTAATCTCCTCTTTGAAACAAGTGACTTTGACACAGAGAAACCTATTAAAATGGCTGAGGAAGGAGATGGATCAGTACCTCATCAAGGACATAGAGACGAAGAAGAGTCAACTTTTCCTTTTCCTATACATGAACCACAAGAAGATGATGAGATCAAAATGAAGAACATACCCCCATCAGTGCTACCTAACTTTTATGGTATGGCTTCAGAAGATCCGGACTCATTCTTGTTCGAGTTTGACATTGTATGTCGAACATATGGCTATACAGATGATGCCCATAGGCTTAGACTTTTTCCAGCGACATTAAAGGCATCAGCCTTAAGATGGTTCATGAGGCTTGGTGAGCATGTTATAGTTGATTGGGATGGCATGAGAAGAGTATTTCTAAGGAAATATCAACCTTACTGTAGATCCAAAGACTCTAAAGATGACATCTTTAGAATGAGCCAACAAGAGGATGAAACCTTAGAGGAATACTTAGAACGGTTTGTCTACAACTTACAAAAATCCAAACACCGAACTATGCCTCTTGATCTGATCTGCACAATATTCTTGAAAGGCATCCGAGAGGAATACATGGATGACCTTAACTTGATGGGTAAAGGTCACATTTCTGTTTTACCCTTTGAAGAAATCGCTGACCTATGCGAAAAGTATTCAAGGAGTAAAGCTAAAATGGGAAAAAGAACCCTATCATCCAAAGTCACAAAGTCTGTTTCGGCAAGTGTCACAAGGGCTCAGATAGGGAATCTGTTAGAAGAATTTAAAACAGATCTGTTAAGCACGATAGGGAACCAAATTGACACTCTAAAAGCTAAAAAGAAACAAGAAGCTGAAGATCAGGTAATGGCTATTTTCTGCCCAAAGTGCCGGAAGAAACATGCATTAAAAGATTGTCCACTAGAAAACATCCAAGTTTGTGCTTTCTGTACTGAACATCATGATATATTTAACTGTCCTAAAGTTAAGGTTTTGCAGAACTGTAATATGGAAGCCAATGCAGAGATGGAAAACGTGTATTACATGGGCACAAAGAGACCATGGCAGCCAAGACCAGCACCTCAAGGTATGTTCCCAAATCAAAATTTGCAATTTCCTGTAAATGATCAAATGTATGCACAAAATTCATGGAATGTACCCATGCCATGGCAACACCAAAACCACCCATAACAACAATGGATACCATCTCAACAGTACTCTCAATCTTATCATACATATCCTCAATCATATCCATCATATTCACATCCATATCAACAATACCATCAGCAGTATCCATCACATTCTCAACCATATCAGCAGTATCCTGAGCAAGCTGTTTATCCGCCTCAACCTACTCAACAAGCACTGCCTTCTCCTCCACCAATAAATCCACCACAACTACAATTTCGAGCTAACTCACAACCTTCCAGGCCCACTCAAATTCCTGCTCAAACTGTCCCAAATCCAAATAATAGAGCAGAAAGGTCAGCCTACAATGTAGAAGAGGGAACCTCATACCCCACACTACCCTTGCAAAATATCAACTTGAGGTCCGGCACGGTACTCCAAAAAGATTCTCCAATAACAGATAAGAGAGAAGAAAACACAGAAAATGAAAATGAAATGACAAATCAAAGAAAACCAAACGATGATACCAAAGATAAACAAATGCAACCATTGCATGCACCTTTTCCAGACCGATTGGTCCAAATCAAACCTCTACTGTCTATACCACAGTTTGATGTCTTAGATGAGCTCAAAAATGTCAACATAAAAATTCCGCTGCTGCAAGCTATAAAAGACATTACCATATACACTAAAGCCATCAAAGACATGTGCCTCAAGAAGCCTGCTAGAAAAAGGATTGATCCTCAAACCATTCATGTTATAGGACATTTAGCAGGCCTTATGACCAATACCATCTCCATAGAAAAGTATGTTGATCCTGGCATTCCCAAAGTGACCACTATCATTAACAACATACCAATTCCAAACACCTTGATAGATCTTGGGGCCGCAATCAATGTCATGACTCTTGAAACCATGAGAACACTCCAGCTTACAAATTTGCAACATACAACGATTGTTCTAGAACTAGCTGATAGGTCTAAAGTGATTCCTGAAGGGATTTTGGAAGACATAATTGTCTCACTGGACTCTTGGGAGTATCCGGTGGACTTTTTAGTTCTCCAACCCAAATCCAATTTACGAGGGCACCCTATCATTCTTGGTGGACCATGGTTAGCGACTGTGGATGCATTCATAGGATGTCGATCTGGCAACATGATCATTTCGAGAGGGACTGAAAGAAAACAACTCACCCTCTACCCATCGGCACAATCACCAGCAGTAACACACAATTTCTGGCTTGATGATAAATTCAATGATAAAGAAGAAGTACAATCTGTTTTTAGCATTGACCAAATCTGTGATTTCCAAAAACAAAACAATAATGATTTGGTAGAACTATTCCTTTGTCAACCTGATATTTCCGAAAATTTGAGACATGACCAATATCATGCTGCAGATGTACTTTTAGCCCAAAATTTTCAGGAAACATGCACCATTCAATCTTTGCAAACCACATTTCACGACATCTTTCCAGTTCAATCCATCACCAACACATAGAGTCAGGTCATAGAGATTAGTCCAGGGAAAACTCTGAACATAGGCAATCATCTAGACTCATCTCAGCAAGAGAAATTGATCTGACTCTTGAGAAAATACTAGAAATCCTTTGCTTGGGACTATACCGATATGCATGGGATTCACCCTGACACATGCAATCACGATATTTACACAGATAATACTATCAAACCAATGAGGCAACCACAGAGAAGAATGAACCCCATGCTCCAAGATATTGTTAGAGAAGAGTTGCAAAAACTATTGAGAGTTAATTTCATATATCCTATTTCTGACAGTCAGGGGTATTCCCATTGGTTATAGTGCCCAAGAAAAATGGTAAGTGGCACATTTGTGTTGATTACAGACAACTGAACAAAGCCATGCTCAAAGATTATTTTCCACTACCATTTATTGACCAAGTGTTAGACACCCTAGCTCGGAAATCATCATTCTCTTTTCTTGATGGTTTCAGTGGCTACAACCAGATCACGATAGCCTCAGAAGACCAGGACAAAACCACCTTCACCTATCCTTGGGGAACTTATGCTTACAATGTTTTGCTATTTGGACTTTTCAATGCTCCAGCTACATTTTAGAGAGCTGTATTAGCTATTTTCGCTGATTTAATTCATGATTGTGTTGAAGTTTACATGGATGATTTTTCAGTATACGACAATTCATTTGAACATGCATTAGAAAACCTTGAGAGAGTTTTGAAAATATGTATTGAAACTAATCTATCCCTCAGCAATGAGAAGTGTTTTATGATGTTGAACGAAGGGATAGTGTTAGGCCACTATATTTCTTCTCAAGGCGTCAAGGTTGACCTAGCAAAGATCCAGATCATTGTCGATTTGCCAATTCCACAGAATCAAAGAGAGGTAAGAAGTTTCCTTGGGTATGCAAGCTATTACAGAAGGTTTATTGAACATTTTAGTAAAATAGCTTTACCTTTGTTTAAACTTCTATCAAAAGATGTAATTTTCAATTGGAATGAGAACTGCCAACAAGCATTCGAACTACTCAAAAAGAAGTTATCAACCGCACCAGTCTTGAGAGGGCCTAATTGGAGCCTACCATTTCATATCTTTACAGATGCATCTGACACTGCAGTGAGTGCATCATTAGGCCAAAAAGAGGAATCTTGTACTTATGCCATTTACTTCATTAGCAAAAATATAACACCTGCAGAGTTAAACTACATAGTCACAGAGAAGGAAACACTTGCTATCATATATGCTGTGAACAAATTCCGACATTACATAACTCGTTATGAAGTCTTTGTACATACTGATCATTCTGCCATTAAACATTTAATGAATAAACCAATAACTAGTGGCAGAGTTACTAGATGGTTACTATTGTTACAGGAATTTAACATGACAGTGTTAGATAGACCAGGTAAAGAGAACCAGGTGGCAGATTTTCTTCCTAGACTGCAAAATCAAGGTGAGGTTGTTCCAGTTGAAGATCCTTTTCTAGATGAAAATTTATTTTCAATTTCCATAGTAAATCCTTGGTATGCTGATTTGGCCAATTATTTGTCTACAGGAAGGACACCTCCACACTTTACTGCAAAGGAAAAGAAGAGACTAGTCAAACAAAGTGCTAGATATTCATGGCTCAATGGCGATTTATTTTACACTGGTTATGATATGATCATTAGAAGATGTGTAAGAAATGATGAGGTAATTGATATTTTAAAATCTTTCCATGATGAAATGTGTGGTGGGAATTTTGCAGCTAAGCGGACAACATTCAAAGTTCTTACTCTTGGATACTACTGGCCATCCATTTTCAAGGATGCCAAGAAGTATGTAAAGAGTTGTGACAGCTGCCAAAGAATGGGCAGGCCAACAACTACAGACGAGATGCCTCTTCAGCCCCAAGTTCACCTAGAGCCATTTGAAAAATGGGCTCTAGACTTCATAGGACCCATTAACCAAACCTCCAACGGTGAGAAGTACATCTTAGTATGTACTGATTACGTCACAAAGTGGGTTGAAGAAAAAGCACTGGTTAGAGCCACCGAACGCACAGTTGTAAATTTCCTTTTTGAAGAGATTTTTGTCAGGTATGGAGTGCCAAGAGAGATAGTGATTGATCAAGGTACCCAATTCACCTCAATGTTAGTAAAGGACATCATAGACAAATACCAAATCAAGCATAGGAGAAGCACACCTTACCATCCACAGGCCAATGGCAGGTGGAATTCACAAACAAAACTTTGGAAGGCATTATTACTAAAACTGTTGCAATGAACAGGAAGAATTGGGAAGAGAAGCTCAAAGATGCACTCTGGGCTTACAGAATCACATGGAAGGATACTACAGGATTTAAACCATACTAGTTGGTGTACGGTAAAGAGGTAATGCTTCCTATTGAGTTTCAAATACATACTTGTAAACTGGCTGCAGATTTGCAAATTGACTTGGACCAAGCACAAAAAGAAAGAATTCAGCAATTGAACCAGCTGGATGAAATGAGGCAGCAAGCAGAGGAAACCACCATCCTCATGCAAAAACAAAGGAAGCAGTGGCATGATGCACATATCAAGAAGAAGCAGTTCAAGGAAGGTGACTGGGCTTTACTTTTTGACTCTAAGTTCAGAGATGATAAAGCCAAGTTTACCACCCATTGGATGGGCCCATACCAAATTGTTTAGGCTTATGACAATGGTTCAGTGAAGCTCACAACTATTGATGGAGAAGGTCATTCCTTTACCGTCAATGGTCATCGCCTGAAACTATACACTAAGCCCACCAGCAAGCAAAATTTTCTCCAAACAGTATCTCAACAAAGAGAGGTTGAGATAATGCAGCCTTCAGTTGCAGTATCCCTACCTTAGTTTATTTTCTTTCAATTTCGAAAAAAAAAAAATTAAAAAAATAATAATAATACAAAAAAAATTAAAAAAAATATAATAATAAATGGGTTAGATGTGAAAACCAGCCTCTGGCACACTCTAACCCCGAATTCCTACTTGAAAACCAATTCGTTGGCGGGTAAGAATTCTCTTTCTTTTTGTTCACTGTTTAATTTCTCAGCTGAATAATGACTTGAGGACAAGTGAAAACTTTTGTGGGGGAGAGAAGCATCAGTATTTTGTTCTTTTATCTCTCCATTGTAAATTTTTAAAGATTTCTCATCTCCTCATTGTAAATTTCCAAAGCAGTTTGTTCCACCATTCTAGATTTCAATAAGTAAGCTGTCTTGTCATTGTTTTATCTCAGAGGGACCTGGTTATAAATATTATGCAGGGGAACCTGTTCTGTCCAAGAATACCATGCTATCAGCACCAGCAGTAATGGGACCTGTTTAGACACATAAAAGGGACATGTTAAGAGATTGATATTTCAAAGTTACTTCAACACAGCTTCAACAAGTTTCTACAAGGGCAGGTTGCTGAGCACCAAGATTCCATCAAACACCCAAGCTCAACAGTACCTGTATGCACATAAAGAACTGCATGAACATCTTCAGTATTTCAGAGGGACCTGTTGCATTCAAATCTACCTCAGGGGACCTGTTATGAATAGCAAAGAAAAGTCAAACAACAGTCGAGAGGCTAGCCCTACTCAGCATGCCAATGTAACAACAGTCAAACAAAAGTGTAATACGCTCCTTGTTATTAACATTTAATTTCTTGGATTAATTTTTAATGTTAATTTTAATGACTGTGACTGTTATGATCGATTTCAAGGGCACATTTTTCATCATCCCTTATCTCCCTGATTCTTCCCTACTTCAACCTATTTCCCACTTCTAAAACCCATTAACCCTTCATTTCAACCTTGTTCTGCGCATCCTACAGCCATACCAACATCCTCCATTTGGCTGAGTACCAACAGGACACGTGGTGATTGTTTTAAAATATATATATATATAGGTAAGAAACAGGAGGCCTATTCATTATATTGCATGCGGCCGAATGATGATTCCACCACCCGACGCACCTAAGTGATTCAGAGGACTCCATCATACCTCAGTATGGTATACACGCTCCCAACACTCCCATGATAGCATTTGTGCAAGCGACATCATTATTCCCCTGTTTTCAAAAATGAACACGCTCTGAGGTAAAGAAAGTTGGTCATTTCACTCTCATTTTTCAGGTTGATCACGTTGGCGTATAATCCTGTGGCTTCCACAGTAAGGACCGAAGGCAGTGAGTGCCACTCGGTTTTGAATCCCACCAAGTTACACGACAATCGACCCAGCATCACATTGGATACTAAGGGAGCGACGCCATCAGGTAACAAGTCAAAATTTCTTTGTTAAATTTGCAAGTTAGAGCACGACTCTCTGCCAAGATGACAAATAGGGTCGAGCCAAGCATGTTCAATAGTTCCCAATACAATGAAGACTGCATTTCGACTCTCAGAGAAATATAGTGGTTGTCCTTTTTGGAGAAATTCCATGGAAGCAACGAAGAGGTTACTAAGCAATTCGCCTTCACATTTAATGGGGAGAAAGCCTTCATAAGAAACTTCTCATTCAGGGTTTCAGAAGACACCATCGCCCAGGCAATAGGGATTATCCCAGAAGGGGAAAAGTATTTTAAGACGAAGCAATTCAAAGAGAAATCGTGGACCCAATTCATGTCTAGGTCCCGAGTGTCATCGGTTAACTGGAAGAAAGGCGTCCCAAGGAGTTGGTTGGTGCATCCTTGGGATGAAATGGTCTACATACTTCAAAAATTTGTAACCTGTGAAGGCCGCTAAAGTATTGTTTATCTATACCATATCAAGTTGTTGCTACACTTGAAAAGGCAATGTGTTATCAGTTTACCATATTTTCTATTACAGAGCCTAACCAAGATGTCAAAGACCATCCAGAAGCAGAAGGGAAATGAAGACAAGAGCTTATATCACTTTGGCTTAGTTAAAATTCTTATTGAGCATAAATTGCAGAGAAGAGGGAAAACGTGGAAGGAGTTCTTAGCTGCCAACCAAATTAGAGATGAGGAAGACAAAGAAGAATCGAAGGAAAACTCAGGATTCATGAAGGACATCGATGAGGAGATCCCAGCATCATCCAAAGCAAACAAGGTACCTCCACCTGTGAGCAGCATAAGGACTAAGCAAACGAGAAAGGAGGATGCTAAGAAGATAGAGCAAGATAAAAATTTTACCACTTATTCAAGAAGAACAAGGAGAACACCAAAAGCTCAGTTGTAAGAAGACCAGCTTGAATCCAATGCACCTATACAAATGGATATTCAGAGCAGTGACCATTCGCCACCAGGGCCAGGAGCCAATATAGATGTTGAAAGTCATTCACCACCAGGGCTAGGAGCTGATATAGAGGTTGAAAGTAATAACAAACAAGAAAAAGGGTCACCACCTCCCAATAAGAAACAGAAGAAGCTGGAGAAACAAATTGAAAAATTAAAGGAAGATCTCATGGAAGCTAATATGCTGGAGAAAGTTATCAAGAAAGAAAATGAAATGCTCCGAGCGCAGAGTAAAGAGATTCAAAAGAAAAATGAAAAGTTAAAGGAGCGAGTTAATGAGCTAGAGGCTGAGCAAACAGATATTTGTAAGTGGGCCACCAAGTGGTACAATCAGAAGAAGACCCTCAAGGAAAAATACAAAAGATTAAATCAGGAGCTCCATGACCAGAAAGATGCCCAGGTGAAAAAGAATGTGGACACATTGCTAAAGGCAACAAAGGTACATGCAGGGACAGAGTTCAAAGGAAGCACTTCGGGGTTAGCATGAGGACATGCTAATTCATTAAGCCAGGGAGAGATGTTGGTACCATTCCATGACCCCTTTTTCCCTCCCAAAACATGACATTTGCCTACCTCTTTTCATCATTTATCTCTCATATCCCTTGGAAATTGATTAGTTAATAGTCTTATAGTTATTAAATTGCATTGAAATTGATTTAAGGGTTTTAAGTTAATGAATTAGGAATTTTTGGCAAAATGACTACAGGAAGTTCCAACATCCTGTAATTGGTTTATTGTTTGACATGTGGCATGACAGCTAGGCTAGAGCGAAGGGTAGGGATGAAAAGTGGAATGTCCAAGCATGGATGAACACCTATCCCGCAGCAGAATCAACCCTCCTACATGCGCGGTCAACGAAGGTCAACTATGGCATGTTGGCGACAAAGGCAGCAATAGCACACATTCCAAATCGACTTAAGTTTTGTTTCCTTTTTAAATCAGTTAGGATAGAAACATTTTCAAAAATCGTGATGTGGTAAAAGCGGCAACAACCTGCTCGTGAATGTACATCCATTTTCAAGGGATGTAAAACCATATGTAAATATAGTTCTGAACTGGTTGTATAAGGATTATCATTGCCGTTGTTTCAAAAACAAAGTTTCGATATTAATATCAAAGACTTGCATTACAGTCACGATTTCGCTGTGTTGATTTGGTAATCGTTGGATCACAGTTCCGTATACCTGGAACGCGGACGGGCCCTGCGTAACGTGGTATACTGTTGTTTTATTTAATTTACAGTTAGGGTATTAATATGCGCAGTGATTCAAATCGATTTATGTTTATGATATGCTTATATGTTTATGAATGCGCTTGAATAGATTATCACCTGGATCGTGAATCATATCCTGTAAGGGATTCGATCCCTTGTTATCTTGTAGAGCATTGTCATGAACTTTATGCTTATGTTTTCCATATATTTTTATCTTGCATGACTGTTAATGAATGTTGAGTATTCGCTGAACAGAGGTTTTATGTATGATGTCTCTGTAAGGGGACTAAAATCTTGAATTGCAGTGATACACAGCATTTTGGTTTGTTAAATGAATTGAATCTTGGTTGATAGTAATACATAGTGTGTTTTAGTTTGCTAATGAATCGAATGACAGCATTAGGAAGATTAGAATTAGATACAATCCTTTATGTCTATATACTTTAGGCGCACGCCTCTAAGTCTACGCACCCTGGTCGATAATAAATATAGCCTAGTATAGCACCCTAGATAGGACACTACAGAGGGATCTCACCGGTTGATGGAGAACAAGATCTAAGGATAGATCGGGATCAAATGGTTTGAAATGAACTATCTCTATATGGTTGATTATGCCTGTTCTAGATCTGTATACTGATGCATGTAATGTTCTGAACTGGGTATAACTTAAGTTTGAAATAGATGTAAGTCATGATTGAATATTTATAGATTTGTATGCGGGTTGGCTTTGGTAAAAGCGGGTATGTATGCAGGTTTGGTTCGTCCAAGTAGTGTATACCATTTGAGCTATGATGTTTGAAGTTACAGGTAGTTCTGGCTGTTCTGATGACTGTTTACTGGTATCAGTATTCTGCATATTTAGATTGATAGAGTATGTTTAACTTCAGTATTGATGGATGAGATTGATCAGGAACAGAATGACTTATCTTTATGTGATTTGATGAACTAGATCTGGTTGCTAACATACATATTATCCTTTTATATGTAATGATCTGAGTATGTTTGAAGTCGGGAAGTACATCAAAGTTATAAGTAAGTAATTAATGTCATATACGCTGGTTCGCCTTGGTGAAGTTGCATATACACGTTGGTTCGACACTTCCAAGTAGCGTATGCACTTTAATGCATGATTTTTGATGATACAGTTGGTTCTGAATATTGTTGCAAAGTTCAGTGTTCTGCTCTGTGTTCTGGTGATTGTGTTGTTGACAGGGTTTCAGTGTTTCAGTGATTCAGAAATTGATGATGCTAGTATTGATTGTTTTGTGCTTCAATGACATTGATGGGTCCAATATGAAAATTGGATGAAACGTGGCCTTCAGATTATAGTGTTGTGCTTCAGGAGTATCCAGTCTAAAAATGTATGAAACGTGGTCCCTGGAGGATGAAAGGACATTGTAGGCCAGCGCCTACGTACTAGTACATCAGCTAGTACAAAGAGAAAAGGGGTGGTAGCTCCCTTCCAGTAGCAGCTGGAGAACGAGTAAAGGTTGGAGCATTTCAGTAGGTCAGCACCTACGTACTAGTAAGTGGATCGGCTAGTACAAGAGCTAAGGGGGTTGTAGCTCCCTTCTAGGAGAGTCTAGAGAACGAGAGAAGGTTGTAGCCTTCTGCAGGTAGAAGCCTGCGTACTGGTATAAGAGTGCACCAGTACATAAATATTGTAAAAGAATTTTCTTATTAAAAGAATATAGAGACAACTTGCAGCAGGTGGTTTTCACCCACATTGGGTTTCCACCTTATATCATGATGTTCATGTGTGCTTCTTGTGTGTGATCATCTGTTCTACTGCACCTCCTTACTATACATATGGTTAAAGAAGTTCTGATGCACTAAATAAAGATCAACATTTAATGGATTAATTGAATCATAAGTATTCTGGATATACGCTAGTTGCATTACACACAGTTGCGTATACACACGGGTTCCCTTAATTGAAGTAGTGTATATGTATCTAAGTATGGAAATGAAAAAGTTTTATTGATTTGATAATACTGATTCACCCCCCCTCTCAGTATTATTTCCAACAATTGGTATTAGAGCAGGTCCTTTGGTAGAAGCTTGATCGCTTGAAGGAGATCCGTGGAACAATGGGAAAGAAGCTTAAGAAGAAAGTGCCTAAGAAGAAGAAGACATCTCAGAAGAACTATGACAGTGGGAGAATTGATTGGGGATTATGTGGAAGAAGCACTTTAGATTCAGAATCACTTTAGAATGAAGATGAACTATCAGGTATGAATTTGGTATCCTCTGGAGATATCTATCCATCTAAAGATGATGAATGTGATGGTGAAATAACTGAATTTGCTCCTATGGGTGAACAAGAAAGATATCGAATAAAGACAATATTTAAAGGGCTTAAAGATAAAATTAGAGATCAACAAGATCTATTGAACAAAAGGGAATGTTCCTACAAAGAAGAAACTACCAAACTTAAAGCTCAATTAGAGGAAGGAAACAAGGTAAGGAAGTTATTCAAGGACAAGGAAAATCAATGTCAAAAGCTGCAAGATGAAGTGACATATTTAAGAAGTGAAGTCAATGAAAGGAGCACAACAATAAAGAAACTCAAAGATAGATCCATTTACTATGAAAGTCTTGAAGCTAAGATCCACTCGCTAAATGAAGATCTTGAAGAATCGAAGAAGCAGAATAAAGAACTACTCCAAGCACTTGAAAAACAAGAAAACGAGGTTCGAAGAATCAAGATGGAGAAGGGCGATAATATTTCTACATATCTGAACAAGCTCACGACCTACAGAGATGAGCTTGGAAGTGTGGGAATAACTACTGCCGATGATGATATGGTCAGCCTCACTCTCCGTGGCCTTCCAAAGGGCTGGAATAGCTATTAGGACTCTGTGAATGGAAGGGAGAAACTACCAGATTGGGAACAACTGTGGTCGGATATTATGCAGGAGGAGATCAGGAGGAGCACACAAGATGGTTTTTCATCCAAGGATGATGATGAAGAAAATCTGGTCTTAGAAAGTAAGGCAAGGAAAGGGAAGGGGAAGGCTTCCCATTCCAAATCGAATTCTTCTCATGGAGGGAAGAAGGGTGACAAGTCTAAAAGTAAGATGCTTTAATTGTCACAAGATGGGACATTATGTGACAAATTGCCTATCGAAGAAGTCCAAGAAGGGATCCTCGGAAGGATCAGAAGGTGAGGCATTAGCCTTTCAGTTCGAAATGGACTTTACCCCCATCGCATGCATGGTGTCATAGATGATGGGTTGTGTCTGGTATCTTGATAGTGGAGCCTCATTCCACATGACTGGTGGTAAAAATTTATTCAGTACCTTGGAGGAGAAAGACCTCAACATGCGCATAGTGATGGGTGACGACGGAAAGTATAGTGTTTCAAGAGTCAGCACAGTTGCTTTTCAGAGGGAGCATGGAGATCCTATCACCTTAACAAATGTGAAGTATGTGCTTGGACTAAAGAAGAACTTGGTATTGGTCACGATGTTGGAGGAAAAAGGCTACGATGTTGTATTCAGTAAAGGAAAGGTGTTCCTAAGACACATAGCCACGGGTTAGATGAAGAGGATAGGGCTTCAGGTGAAGAATCTTTATAAACTAGAGGTAGATGATTGTGCAACAATGAGTACGAAAGTAGAATTGGTGCAAAGCCAAGACATTGGCGAGTTGTGGCACAAGCAGTTGGGCCATTTGCATCATGGGGATTTGAAGATAATGCAACAGATGTCTATATGACTTATCAAAAGTAAACTTGAGCAATTTCACACATGCAAAGGTTGTTCCCTTGAAAAGTACACCAAGTCTTCCTTTCATGATTGAGACAATTGAGCAAAGGCTATCTTAGAGCGAGTTCATACTGATGTGTGTGGACCATTCTCGACAGCATCCACAACGAAGAAAACGAATTTCGTGATTTTTATTGATGATTATTTTTGTAAATGCTGGATTTATTTCATGTAGAAGAAGGAACAAACCTTCACAAAGTTTTGTGAGTTCAAATCTTTGGTGGAGAAAGAGTTAGGGAAGAAGATCAAGGCCTTAATGGTGGAGAATATGTCTCTCAAGAGTTTAAGGACTTCTGTGCAGTGGAAGCAATTAAAAGGGAGTTGATGGCACCTCATAACCCACAGCAGAATGGAGTGGTCGAGAGGAAGAACATAACTATTGTAGGGGAAACACGAGCGATGCTACATGATCAAGGCCTACCACTTCACTTGTGGGCTGAGGCATGCAACAAAATGGTCTATTTGCAGAATAGAAGCCCGCATTGCATACTTGGGATGAAGACACCAGAGGAAGCTTTCTCTGGTAACAGACCAGATGTGGGTCACTTCAGGATCTTTGGCTCATCAGTATATTGCCATGTGGTAAAGGATGCATGGAAGAAGTTGGACCGACAACAGAGTTGGGGATACTTGTGGGGTACACTGATACACCTCACATCTATCAGGTGTACTTGCCTACCAGTCGAAGGACATCGGTTCCTAGAGATCTCAAGTTTGATGAGCAGAAGGCCATGCGAGTTTCCCTTGAGAGGGAGCTCCAACTATAGGATGTGGAGGAACTGTTGGTTCTTAAGGAGGAGGAGCCTCAGACTGATGCGGAGCATCTGCATGTAGAGGTTCCAAGAGTGGACACATCCACTCAAGAAGAGTCTTCAAGAGATGGACGAAAGTGCACAAGAGAGCTGATAGATTGTTGAAGGATGTGAGAGAGAATGTGGGAGCACCATTTTCTCACTGCAAACAGAGGAGTTCACCTGAGAGGTACACTGGATACATGGCCCTTGTTGGGAAATGTGTTGATACTGATCCATCTTCCTTTGATGAAGTAGTGCAGCAGCCGATTTGGGTTGATGCTATGGTGGAGTATGACTCCATAGTTCGTAGATGTGTTTGGGACAAGGTTCCAAGACCGGAGAACAAGTCAGTTGTGAGTTCTTGTTGGATTTACAAGGTAAAGCAAGCTGCTGATGATGGGAGGATCATGTTGGTGCAGTACAATTCCTTTCTTGTTGAGAGGGAGTGTTGAAATGTGGCAAGAAGAATATTCCAATTTAATTTGTCCTTGAAATAAAATCGAATTTAGTCTTAACAACTACTTGGAAATAATTGATTAATTCATTTTGAATTAATTAGTTGGAGAAATTCAAGTTAGAAGTCTTTTTGAAGTCATGCAAAAGTTATCCCTAAAGTTTAGGAGATAAGATTGAGTTATATTTGAGTTGTTATTAGTTGACTCATTTTACTGAGTTAAGTCTAGTTAAATTAGTTCCAAACTGTTTGAGGAACTAATGGTGAGTTAACAATCAATTGATGCATGCATGCACTCAACTAGTGTACTCCAATTAACTGAAGGTTCCCTCCTCATAAACTCATGCATGTCTATTCTGAGAAAGACCCATTTGAGATTAAAGACAAGGACAATGTACTATTAGTTGCATGTGTTTTCCTATAAAGAAAACTCCTGCATGCAGAAGGAATGATTTCCTGGAGGATTGCACAGTTCTGATAGTGTGTGAGAGCAGTGTTCCACTTGGTGAGGTGAGAATCATCCACTAGGGACAACGCAAGGAAATAAGAGCTTGGAGGGCAGAGAGGAAGGCTTGTGAGAATCCAAGATTGCCTATGAGCATCTGTGAGGATTGTATTGAGAGCTGGCTAGTTGTGAGAGCTAAGGCTTTGTATAATTCCTATGTATTTCCACCTTGTATGATAATACAGATAGTGGCGTTTTTAGATGAGTCTTTCCCCAAACTATTCTCATGTGTATTGTGCATTGATTCTTCTTATGGTTATATGTGTTCAGCTCGAGCTTTAAACTTCCGCAAATTTCTTGATAGTAGAAGTAGGTTATAGTATTTTTCTTTGGTTATATTGCATTATTGGGTTAATCTATAGTTAGATTTTCTACATAGGTCTCAGAGCGAGATTTGTAGAATTTCTACAAATTTAGAGATAAGATTGATTTATTTAAAAATTGATTATTAAAAAGAGTATTCAAGTAATAATTTGTTTAGTATATATAATTTAGTTTACTTATCTTTATCACTAGAATTTTTAGTATTGAGTAACACTTTTTGAATTTTTCACTATTAAGTAATTGGGTTTTTTCTAATTCTTTATAGTTAAGTATGGTAGAAATATAAAGTAATGTTTTGTTTAACAACTTGAGTGGGCCTAATGGTTAAGAGGATGTGTTTTCGCAGACTTAGTAGTCAAATCGCTACATGAACCCTTGTCCCACAAACCAGGGGATCTCATACACCAATATAATAATAATAAATTAATTAATTAAAAATAATTATAATGATAATTATTAATAAAAAATTGACCCCTTGTCCCACAAACAAAGGACAAACAAGGGGTCTCATACACCAATTTGGTAAGCAAGGGGGTCTCATCCTTGTCCCACAAACATGGGGGCCTCATACACTATTTTGGTAAACAAGGTGGTCTCATCCTTGTCCCAGAAACATGGGGGTCTCATACACCAATTTGGTAAACAATGGGGTCTCATCCTTGTCCCACAAACATGGGGGCCTCATACACCAATTTGGTGTCTAGCTTGGCTCTGACCTTAAAATTGGATAATAATAATAATAATAAATTAACTAATTAAAAATAATTATACTTATAATTAATAAAATAACTGATCCAATCCAATTATATAAAATTAAAATAATGAAACAAGAAGTAATAAAATAATAATTAATTATAATCAATAACCATCTTAGATCCATCAACTCTAGATCTACCAATTTGGTCCCTTGCCCCACAAACAAGGGGGTCTCATACACCAATTTGGTAAACAACGGGGCCTCATACACCAATTTGGTGTCTGGCTTGACTGTGTCCTTAAAGTATGATAATAATAATAATAATTTAATTAATTAATTAATTAAAAATAATTATAATTATAATTATTAATAAAAACAATTGACCCAAGCCAATTGTATAATATTAAAATAACGAAACAATAAATAATAAAATTGTAATTAATAACCATCTTAGATTCATGAAAATTATAAACAAGGGGGTCTCGTACACCAATTTGGTTTCTCACTTGGCTATGACCTTAAAATTGGATAATAATAATAATAATAATAATAATAATAGATTAATTAATTAAAAATAATAATAATTATTATTATTAATAAAAAATTATTGACCCAATCCAATTATATAAAATTAAAATAATGAAACAAGAAATAATAAAATAATAATTAATAAGCATTTTAGATCCATCAAGTCCCATCAAAATGGATCAAACATCTTGTGGTAAAAACCTATTTTAGAGTAAAAGGAGACTTCCCACAAACAAAGGGGTCTCATACACCAATTTGGTATCACCTAGGGCTCATACACTAATTTGGTGTCTTCCTTGGTCGTGACCTTAAAGTTGGATAATAATAATAATAATAATAATAATAAATAAATAAATAAATTTAAAAAATAATAATTATAGGATCAATATCTTGGGGTGAAAACCTATTTTAGAGTAAAAATATATTTGATCCCTCCAAGCTTGGTAGATTTGGAGTTAAGATGGATCTATGCTAGCATATGAGATAAATACATTCATATCACTTTGGATTTTTTGGGTCAAATTTGACTCTAATCCCATTGAACTATGTTGAAGTGAATTTCATTTCTTGTGTTTGGAAGTTTTGCCAATAATTTTGGTTAACTTTAAAATAATTTATATAATTATATTTTTACAAAATTATTAAAAAAACAATATCCATTAAAATTCAAAATCAAAATTAAATGTTCTATTAAACCTTTTTTATTTGATTAAATTACAAAAAAATAAAAATAAAATAAAATAAATTATAATTTTTCTTTTTTTTCCACTGGAAAAATCCGTAATATTTCATTAATATATGAAAGATTACATATGTAGATGCTGTGAAGCATATGCCTTTGTTCACTGTTTTGCTGTACATTTTCTCAATATTTGCATATCTATGCTGAATATGATTCTGTTACATTTCTCTGTATGCTGTGTGAAAATTGATGCCACTTTTAGCATTCATCAGTATATACAAAAAATATATATCATGTTATACAGTCATTTTATATATAACTGCTGTCAAAAAGCTGTAATTTATGTCGCCTGTGGACCCGCTATTGGATATGTTGGGTCTATAAATGGCCGATGGTAATATTTCCGCTCCTGCTGATCCAAAAAATCTGTGATTTCCCATAATCCATTCTCCATCAACACGGCCTCCTTGGAGAGCTTGTCAGCATCCTGGTTATGTTCTCAATTGATCCTGTCTGATGTCATCACCCTTATTGAACATGACCTTGCATTTTCCACCGTCTGCAGTTTTGAAAGTCAAACATAGAGGATGTAAAGCACTCTTGAATAGGGATGATTCCGCTGGTATTATCCCAGTGTTTAAGACTTTAGGATCCAATGGTAAAAGTATTGCCTGCTTAGAGTAGGTGAGCTCACTCATAAGAACTGCAAGTAATTTTCACAACCTCTCAATTTTCCTCTGAGTGCCATGGATAGTTTTAACCTCTTTCATGATTGTGCACAACTGCGCAATTAATTCTGTCTCATGCACTAAACTCTGCCACCTCTTAGCACCATCATCTTCTTCTCTCCCCTCAAGCTTGTACTGATTGTTTTGAGATGATATGTTGAAAGTGTCCTATTTTATTTAGAGCAGCATTCAACAGCCCAGAAAGTGTTGAAGTCATTGCCTTTGTGAGAGGTATAAACCCCTCTGCAGAAGGCTCTTCCAATCAGTCACACACACATCCAATAAAGGGAGACTCCACCTCTGTCCAGCAACAAGGAAATGATTTCTAAAGGCCCCCAAGTCTACATACGCAGAGAACAATACTTCCAACACCCACGTCCAGCAACAAGTGATTAAGTCCTGTCTATAGATGATAGCAACCTCCAGCAGCCATGTAAAGTTCAACCCATGAGCAAGCACACAATCCCTTAAGAAATACGCTGGCCAGCAATGTACAATGTGAAATACGGCCTTCACACACCAGGAACTCGACCCATCTCTAGTCGATCCTCTGAGTGGAAGGAAACTCGTCTTCTTTTGGGTGGAATTTCAACTTCAGACAGCCATGGAATGTGCAGCCACTTGATCACTACTGCGTGAATGCCTTTGTTCACTGTTTTGCTGTACATTTTCTCAATATTTGCATATCTATGCTGAATATGATTCTGTTACATTTCTCTGTATGCTGTGTGAAAATTGATGCCACTTTTAGCATTCATCAGTCTATACAAAAGATATATATCATGTTATACAGTCATTTTATATATAACTGCTGTCAAAAAGCTCTAAGTTATGTCGCCTGTAGACCCGCTGTTGGATATGTCGGGTCTATAAATGGCCGATGGTAATATTTCCGCTCCTGCTGATCCAAAAATTCTGTGATTTCCCATAATCCATTCTCCATCAATGCGGCCTCCTTGGAAAGCTTGTCAGCATCCTGGTTATGTTCTTTGTATATATGAGAAACATGGATTTGGTTAAATTCTTCCTTAAATATAAAGACTTCATCAAGCAATACATTTAGTGTGTGTGAGTGACAAGCAGTTGTTCTATTGATCCAATTTGTGACTATCAGAGAATCACCAAATATGTTGATGCTAGTGCATTGGTGACTTAATGCAAAATGAAGCAGATGTCAAAGGGATATGAGCTCTGCATAATTGTTAGTTCCGACCCCCAATCCCACTTTGATGTGGTAATAATGGCTCGCGGATATGTGAAGGATGATTCCCCCACTGCAGCTTTGCGCATTTGCTGCCCCATCAAAAAAAGCCCACGGGGTGCCCAGATCAATATTAGGTGGAGGGGTCAGTCTACGCTATCGTGGGGGTGGAGGGTTTTGGAGTTCATTGTATGCGGATATGATGCCAGCTTCTATGAGTGGCCACTGAGCCTCTCGGTCTTCAAAAATCATTTTGTTCCTAGTCCTCCAGATAGACCAGTTTACGATGATGGGAAGGTTCACAACCTTCAAGCCCCTGTGCTTGTTTCCCCATTCAATCCATGTATTGATAAGGTCTGTACCAATCCATTCTCCCGAGTAATGCACATAAGGTTTGATGTTTTTCCAAATATGTTGTACAGTCGAGCATCGCATGAATAGATGTTCAGTTGATTCTATGTCGGATTTACACAGCACACATCTCGAAGGCCCATATATAGCCCTGCGCACGAGGTTTTCGCGTGCGGGTATTCTGTTACGGAGGACACACCATGTGAATAGTTTTGATCTGGGCGACGCTGATAGCTTCCAGATATGGTGCCACCATCTGTCTAGTACCTCCGGTTTCCTGTGTATGATGATATGTTTGTATCCCTCTCGTGGAGTATATAACCCACTTTCAGCCTGCTGCCAAATGAGCTCATCTGGGCCCTCCACTATTCTAATATGAGATTCAATGAGCGCAGCACATAATTCTCGCCAAGGTATGAGCCATATGTTAGGGAGATTTAATTGTGCAGTGGTCATCCAAGCCTGGTGGAAGATATCAGAGCCCTCTTGATCTGCAATCTGAGCGATCACCCTGATACCGCGGGAATTGAGAAATTCAATCAGATCATGAGGGAGCCTGTGTCTGCCCCCACAGCCACTCCAGGGGTTAATGCCTATGCAGGCACTGTATCCATTCCTGATGCGCCAAACAATGTTGTTCCTGATGAGAGGGAGGGAGTGTAGGAGGGCTTTCCAAATAGAAGAGATGCCAGTTCTGTTCCAGTTGGGAAGCCGAGCCCAATCGATGGTGTTGAGGGGCCAGATGTACTTATGGTAGGAGATGTCTGTCCATAGGCTGTGTGAAGTCAGCAGGGCCCATCCCATTTTGGCTGCCAGAGCATTTGCAAAAGATGCTAGATCCTTTAAGCCCCAGCCACCCCATTTCTTGGGTAGTGCAATCTTGTTCCAAGCAATCCATGCAAAGGTGCGCTTCTCTTCATTTCCAGCCCACAGATATCTATTGCAGAGTCTCTGGATTTTTGCAAGGATGTTCCGCGGGATCCAAGCAAGAGCCATCCAAAAAAAAGGGGTCGCTTCTAAGACTTATTTGATCAGGGTTAGTCTTCCAGCTCTGGAGAGGTGCCTGAAGTACCAGCATGATATTTTCTTTTCTATCTTGGAGACCAACCAACCCCAGTCAGCTATTTTTTGGTTTGTGGGTTTTAGCCAGTAGCCAAGATATTTTAGGCCCCTATCCAAGGGCTGAGTGGAATATGGAAAAGCATGCTTTGCAGAGAAGGATTCATTTACAGAGGTGCCCACCAATGTGATGGTAGACTTTTCCTTGTTTACCTCCATCCCAGTGGCATGTGCGAACAACTTTAGGATTCTGTTGAAGGATGAAGTGTCCTGAATACTGCCATCAAGGAGGATAACGACATCGTCTACAAACAGAAGATGAGTCAGATAGCATTCCTATGTAATTTTGAGTCCCCTGATGGATCCCTCCCTTTTTGCAGAATTGATGAGACGGCTGAGCGCTTCCATAACGAGAAGGAAGAGTAGGGGGGATAGAGGGCACCCCTGTTGGAGTCCTCTCTCCGAGTGGAAGAAGTGAGATGCAGCTCCGTTAATCAGAATACTATAGGTGGGTGAAGTGATGCAAGTCATTATCCGAGTGATGAGCTGATGAGGGAACCCCAGATGGATAAGTATCATCTTGATGTAGAGCCAGCTGACTCGATCAAAAGCCTTGGAAAGGTCTATTTTGAGGAGAATGCTTTTGAGATGCTTAGTCCATATGGAGTGAATGGCTTCCTGCGCAGAGCCAATGGCTTCATGAATCTGTCTATTTCTGAAAAGGCAAATTGCTGAGGAGCGATATGCTTAGACAAGATGGGCCTGATCCGGTTGGCAATGATCTTGGATATGATTTTATAAAGGACATTGCAGAGCGAAATGGGACGAAAGTCAGCAAAGGATGATGGAGTGTCCGACTTGGGGATGAGAGCAATGAAGGTGGAGTTTATGGCATGGTAGAGCTGTCCAGAGGTTCTACTTTCCTGCACGACTCTCAAGATGTCTTCCCCTATGGTGTCAAAGAATGCCAGATAGAACTCGATGGTCCATCCATCAGGGCCAGGACTCTTTTCTTTTTGAAACCCCTTGATGGTGTTCTCAAGTTCATTCATGGTAACCGGTGCAGTAAGGTCCTCCAGATCTTCAATGTTTACAAACCTCGGAAAATGAGAGGCCACATTGATGATTTCTGCTAGGTTTGTACCCACAGGGCTTTTGAAGATGCCTTTGAAGTGGGATGTGCCTAATCGGGAGAGCTTGTTGAAAGAGTCCGCCAGGACCCCATCCGGAATGGGGAGGTTCTAGATGGTGTTAGCCACTCTCCGCCCATTTGCAAAGTTATGAAAGAATCTGGAGTTCTCATCTCCCACCTTTAGCCAGATAGCCCTGCTCCTCAGCCTAATCGATTCCTCTCTAAGCTTGAGAATACTTTTCTTCTGCTTCTCCAATGCAACGAGCCGATTTTTGTTCTCTTCAGAAATAAAGCCCAGGTTATGCTCATCCAATAGAGTTTTTATGTCCTCTTCCACCGAGATGAGTTGCTCATCATCCTTGGCCTTTTTCGCTTTCGCCCACTCAATCACAATATGTTTGAGTTCAGTCAGGTTTTTGACAAAACCCCTTGCCAGCCAGTATTCCGTGATAATTTTAGGGTGGGCTAGCCAGTATTCTGTGATAATTTTAGAGAAGCCAGGATCCTGTAGCCAGAGGTGATTGAATTTGAAAGGGGCTTCTGGTTTTGAGAAGGGGCCCATAACCTCCATCAGAATTGGGGAGTGATCAGATAAACCCCCTGCACCTACCCACTGCTTATAATGATGAAGATGGCGCACCAGCGATCCTTTCATCAAAAAATGGTCGAGCCTACGGGCCAGTGCTGCAGGCCCAATCCTTCGATTTCGCCAAGTGGGAAGAGGGTGATGCATGGGAATATTAATTAGATCATGTTGTTTGAGCAGACTTCGCATGAAATCTGTTATGGAGTCTGCCTGTGCAGAAGAACCCCATGATTCACGAAACCCCAAAGAGAAGTTTAGGTCACCTCCCAGGATTAAATTCTCCGTGTTCATCAGCGTCCTACCGAGGAGGGTTCACCAAAATCCTTCTCTCTTCTCGCAAGGTCCGTAGATATTGATAATTCGCAATGACAGGCCTAGGTCCTTTGAGAAAATATCAGCACCCAAAAAGCCCAGTCCTCCCCAGGACGAGTCCATTCTTATGGAGTAAGGGTTGTAACCAATGGCCAATCCGCCTGATCTGCCCATGGCATCCAGCCCGATGAAATGCCACCTAGGCACAATCGAATTTAGGGCATGAGTTGCGGACTCTGCAGAACCCAGGGTCTCCTGAAGAAGGATGATATCCGGCAATTCGACCTCAAAAAGTCGCTTTAGAGTTTGTTTTTTAGGGGAACTAGCCAAACCCTTGCAGTTGAAGGAAAGGCACTTCATGGGGGACCCCGCTGCAGGGGGTTTGTTGCTCTAAGGGCCCCAACAATGGTGGATTGGCATCCCGAAGCAACTTCCGCCCCAGCACGCCGTATGGCTTTGTTCAGATTTGATTTCTGACCCCTGGTGGAGGAGGGACCCGGATCAAGAGGAATAATGCCTAGCCCATATTGGCCATCAGGTAATGCAGATTGTGAGGTTCGAGGCCAGAGGGAATAATGGTGGGGAGGTTTTGATCCGGGGGGAGACACAGGTGGGGGGGATGAGGGCGGAGAAAGTACAGAGGTGAGGGAGGGAGGGACGGTGGAGGTAATCAACGGGGGCGACGGAATCGTGCACTGTGCCATAGTGATAGAGATGGAATTTAAGCAATCAGAAGAATGAGAAGGAGAGATTGAGGGAGGAGAGAGATTTGTGCCCGATTTTTGTATTGCAGCAGTGGCTGCCCTTGCCCTCGTCAAGGGGAGAGTGGATGAAACCTCGGTGCTTTTCGCTGGGTCATGTCGAGCTCCATGGGGTGCTGAAACTCCCAGCATTGGCGGAGATATTTGAGGCGCAGTCCTTCTGGGGGCTATGGGAGTGTTCTTTGGAGAACCGACTGGACGATTGATAAGAGGGCAATCCTTGTACAGGTGCCCCACTTGGTGACACCGGTTGCACCGGAATGGGACTCCTTTGTAGTCCAAGATCTGAATACGCCTGTGTCTTCCCCATTGCAGGGTGATATCCTCCTCTAATCCTTCCCTGGTATCAAGATGTACCAAAATGCGAGCCACTGTTCTCCTTCGAGTGACTACATAGGATCGGTCGTGATCCAGATAGTCCCCAAAGCATTTCCAATTTTGGAGAAGGCCTCGTTGTTCCAGTATTGACGGGGAAGTCCCGGTAATCTTACCCACAGTGGTCCAGCAGCAATTTGCTCCCTCTCAGGATCAAATAATGGGGTCCATCTCTTCAATAGTACGGGAGCCATCTCAATGTGCCAGTATCACTCGAGAACTGTATTCGTGTGACCTTCGCTGGCAAATTGGAGGGTAAACCATCCACGAGGGAGAACCTCAACCTCCGGGAGCAGTGGGAGCAGGGTGCCCCAAATCTCTTTAACCCAACGAAGCAACCGATCCGCCGAGAAAGTGCGCCCTCGCACGTGACCCACCAATACTGTGCAGGCTAGCGCCATAGATTCCTCAAAACTTGGAGAATTGCCGAATGTGACAGTAGTATCTTTTCTGATGGCCCTAACGCACCTCGCTTTCTGCTTCTTTGAGCGAGGAGCAGACAGATGGTCCGAGAGAGGGTTTGATGTTCCCTCTGAGGTTGGCCTGAGGGGTATTGAATTTACTACCGGAGTTCCAATACATCCTGAGGGTTTAGGCCCATTTGACGGGGGGGGATTGGCGAATATATCTTCTGTGGCGATGGAACCCTCGATTCTTCTTTCGCAATAGGAGGTTTTGTCGGCGGCGATGGTATATCTTCAAGAGGTAGAGACACAGGAGATGAGGATGTGAGGAGAAAGGCAGTACCAGGTGAGAGTGGCGGTGCCTCTAGACCCTGGGAAGGCGGAGCAAAGTTCAACAAATTTACCCCAGTCACAAAATTCGGTTCTTGTGAACCCTCAGCGGTTGTTGATGCGTATCCCGAAGATGCCAAGTTAGGGATTGTGAATACTGTCTGTCCAACCCACGGATCCTCGGAATAGTCCACGAGGTCCGTTGCCAGTAGTTCCTCCATGCTGGACAGCGACCCGATTCCCCGATGCCGTCGATCTGTCACCTGTTCCGGAACCCTAGCAACCGAAACCGAAACCCTGACCTGTGGTCCTGCGGCAGCGAAGAGAGGTCGATTGGCCGAAACCGCCGCGG
>APFE031681546.1:166776-196610 GCA_000404065.3 Pinus taeda
GGTGCTTTTCGCTGGGTCATGTCGAGCTCCATGGGGTGCTGAAACTCCCAGCATTGGCGGAGATATTTGAGGCGCAGTCCTTCTGGGGGCTATGGGAGTGTTCTTTGGAGAACCGACTGGACGATTGATAAGAGGGCAATCCTTGTACAGGTGCCCCACTTGGTGACACCAGTTGCACCGGAATGGGACTCCTTCGTAGTCCAAGATCTGAATACGCCTGTGTCTTCCCCATTGCAGGGTGATATCCTCCTCTAATCCTTCCTTGGTATCAAGATGTACCAAAATGCGAGCCACTGTTCTCCTTCGAGTGACTACATAGGATCGGTCGTGATCCAGATAGGTCCCCAGAGCATTTCCAATTTTGGAGAAGGCCTCGTTGTTCCAGTATTGACGGGGAAGTCCCGGTAATCTTACCCACAGTGGTCCAGCAGCAATTTGCTCCCTCTCAGGATCAAATAATGGGGTCCATCTCTTCAATAGTACGGGAGCCGTCTCGATGTGCCAGTATCGCTCGAGAACTGTATTTGTGACCTTCGCTAGAAAATTGGAGGGAAAACCATCCACGAGGGAGAACCTCAACCTCCGGGAGCAGTGGGAGCAGGGTGCCCCAAATCTCTTTAACCCAACGAAGCAACCGATCCACCGAGAAAGTGCGCCCTCGTACGTGACCCACCAATACTGTGCAGGCTAGCGCCATAGATTCCTCAAAACTTGGAGAATTGCCGAATGTGACAGTAGTATCTTTTTTGAGAGGGTTTGATGTTCCCTCTGAGGTTGGCCTGAGGGGTATTGAATTTACTACCGGAGTTCCAATACATCCTGAGGGTTTAGGCCCATTTGACGGGGGGGGATTGGCGAATATATCTTCTGTGGCGATGGAACCCTCGATTCTTCTTTCGCAATAGGAGGTTTTGTCGGCGGCGATGGTATATCTTCAAGAGGTAGAGACACAGGAGATGAGGATGTGAGGAGAAAGGCAGTACCAGGTGAGAGTGGCGGTGCCTCTAGACCCTGGGAAGGCGGAGCAAAGTTCAACAAATTTACCCCAGTCACAAAATTCGGTTCTTGTGAACCCTCAGCGGTTGTTGATGCGTATCTCGAAGATGCCAAGTTAGGGATTGTGAATACCGTCTGTCCAACCCACGGATCCTCGGAATAGTCCACGAGGTCCGTTGCCGGTAGTTCCTCCATGCCGAACAGCGACCCGATTCCCCGATGCCGTCGATCTGTCACCTGTTCCGGAACCCTAGCAACCGAAACCGAAACCCTGACCTGTGGTCCTGCGGCAGCGAAGAGAGGTTGATTGGCCGAAACCGTCACGGTTTGAGATAATGCGCGGCTTCAGAGCCATTCCTCCCATGATCTCTCACCCCAAAATAGATTATAATTATAATTATAAACAAAGCATTTTGAATATGTTAAATTATATAAAAATGGAAACAAACATAAAATAAAATAAAAACATTAATAATTATAATTATAATTAAACCATTCTATTTTGATCTGACAAGTTTCTAAAGGGATCAAATCTCTTGAGGTGTGAAGATGAATTAAACACTTAAATTAATTATGGGGAATAAAATAAAAACATTAATAATTATAATTAATAATTAAACCATTCTATTTTGATCTAACAAGTTTCTAAAGGGATCAAATCTCTTGAGGTGTGAAGATGAATTAAACACTTAAATTAATTATGGGGAGAGGTGCTCTCCAATCCAATATGATAGAGATGTAATATCTTGCTAAACATATTAAATAGGTCAAATTACTTATATATCTATCTATCTATATATATATATAATATATATATATATTATATATATATATATATATATATATTATATATATATATATATATATATATATATATATATAATATATATATATATATATATATATATATTATATATATATATATATATATATATATATATATATATATATATATATATAACATTTTGGTTTGGTCAAATTACATTAAAATAAAATAAAAAAAGCATAAAATTAATAATCAATAATTAAACTAATCTAAATTCACTTTAATTCCATATCTAAGGATCGAAAGGGATCAAATTTGTTAAAATATATATTTTTTTTAAGAATGAAAAGAAATTTAATCTCTCCCTTTGATAAATCCAAACTGACAAATACATGCAACTTTATGTGCAGAGTTAAAAAAAAAATACCAAGGCTACCCTAATTTCATATATAATTAGAGGACTCCTGGAAGAGCAGGGTGCTGAGGGTGTCGAGTATAACCCTAAACTCTGACCTGGGTCCGAGGTTTTTTCTTATCTGTCTGAAACTTTTGTTCCTTTTTTTCTCATTTGGCAGAAATCAGTGACATAGAGAGATCATGGCAGGGGAAAGACTGAGTGCATTGCATGATTCTCTTCTCTGCTCCCATATTCCCTCGAAACTTCCTTTAAGAGATGCAGTACGATGCTCAATGTTGGAATTTAATTCCAACTGCATCACAAAAATGCTGAACAAAGATCTGATCTTCAACAGTTATTACAGATTATCTGGAAACAGCAAAAGTCTTTTGATATTTTACACTTTAAATGAGCATTAAATGTGCAGAAATTAACTCCCCCGCAACCGACTTGTTTTTAAGTGAGAAAGACATCACCGCCTCTTCTGCAATAAATACGTAGATAAATATCAACAAATATTTTGTTTAGTTTATTATTAAACTCAGATATTTATTTTCCTATAAATGTAAACGCACAGCAGTCCTGTTTTTTCAAGGAGTAAGCAGAAAAAGAACAACAGTTCTGTTTTCTGTCTGACTGTAAGAAATTTTAGAACAACAGTTCTGTTTCTGAGAGAAGGTTAGAAGAACAAGAGTGTGTCTCTTCTGTAAATGCACAACAGTGCTGAACCTCCAATTTTCTGAGATAGAGAGAATCGATTTCTGGAACTGGAGTGTTCCTCTTGTAACAACTAAGTTTACTGTATCAGTTTTGTTTTCTGTTTATGAATACAAGTTTACTGTTTCGCTGATTTTCTGTTGCTGTTACACCAAGTGTCAAAAACACTTTGATTTTACTCTGCAAGTCTATTAGTGATTTGACGCCACTTGTTTTAGTTGTTGTTACACCAAGCGTCAAATGTCTCACTGTAAGTTTATAAGTGATTTTGACGCCAACTATTTTTTAGTTGCCGTAACACCAAAGCGTCAATTTTCTTAAAGTGACTTAGCGTCAAAAATGTGTTGCCGTTACACCGAGTGACTCGACGTCACAAATCGTGTTGCTGCAACACCACGATCAGTGTTGCTGCAACACCAAATCCTGTTGCTGCAACACCAAATCCTGTTGCTGCAACACCGAATCCTATCGCTGCAACACCGAATCCTATTGCTGTAACACCGAATCCTGTTGCTGCAACACCAAGTCTAGAAAACAAAATTTTTAGTTTTTTGTGCAGAAACATAGCATTTTTGTGTTGTCTGTTTGTTAAGGAATTTAGCAGAAAATTCCAACATGGTATCAGAGCTAGTCTAGGCACTCAGTGAGTCAAAAACAGAGTTTGTTTTTCATTGTAGGAGCTGTAAGAAGTCTAAAGAGCAGATTTTTTCCAGCAGAGAAAGTTTTTTGCTTGTTTTTAATTTTACAGTCAGTATCTCTTCTTTACCTATATAGAGTTAAGATGGCAGATGCTGGAACAGGTTTGACAAATTCCCAACTGCCACAGTTTAATGGGAAAAATCACAGTTATTGGTCCATAACAATGAAAGCATTGTTTTCTTCTCAAGGAATATGAGAGCTGGTTGAAATTGGCTATGCTGAACCTGCAGATGCAACAGCGTTGGCTGCTTTGACAGCAGCAGAAAGAGACCAGTTGAAGAGTGACAGAAAGAAGGATGCCAAAGCCCTCTTTTTCCTCTTCCAATCACTACATGAAAGTATCTTTCCACGGATTGCAGCAGCAACAAAATCCAAAGAGGCATGGGATATTCTCAAAACTGCCTATCAAGGCATGGAGAAGCTGAAGACTGCAAAGTTGCGGATGTTGAGGAGAGACTTTGAAACACTCAGCATGAAGGAATCTGATACAATAGATTCATTCTTCACTCAGGTTATTGGGCTGATAACCCAGATAAGATCTCATGGTGAAATTCTTGAAGAAAGAAGGATCGTAGAGAAGATCTTGAGATGTTTACCCTCAAGGTTTGAAGCTGTTGTGGTAGCAATAGAAGAAACAAAATATCTCTCACAGTTCACGGTAGATGAACTGAGTGCTTCTCTTATGTCTCATGAACACAGACTGAGTAGAGGAACATATTCCTCTCTTGAGCAAGCATTCAAGACTCAGATGTCTTTTAGCCAAAGAAGAAGCCGAGGCAGAGCAAATAACAGAGGTCGTGGAAGAAGCCAAAACAGAGGTAGATATTATCCTGCAAGCACAAGCGGAAGGAGCTGCAATCAAAACCAAGATGAAGGTTCAAACAAACAGCAAGCTCATGGACAAAGGTATGACAAATCCCAAGTCCAATGTCATTATTGTAAGAAATATGGGCACTATGCCAATGAATGTAGGAAAAAACAAAATGACATGAATAGTAGGCAGAATGTTAATTTTGCAAATGAAGAAAATAAGAATCAAAAGAATGTGTTGTTAACATGTAACATTGCACAAGACAAACAAGAAGATGTTTGGTTCTTAGACTCAGGTTGTAGTAATCACATGACTGGAAATATTGCAATGTTTGCCAATCTGGATGAAGATGTGAAATCTGAGGTAACAACAGGAACTCATAGTAAGATAGCTGTCAAGGGTAAAGGCAAAGTCAGTATCCGAGCAAGAAATGGAGAACAAATGACTGTGCCAGAGGTATACTATGTACCTGGGCTGAAATGTAATCTTTTGAGCATTGGGCAGCTCATTGACAAAGGTTACAACGTGTTCTTCAAAGATGATATGTGTACAATCAAAGATATACCTCCAAGTAAGAAGATCATTGCACAGGTGCAGATGACCAGCAATAGAATGTTTCCTCTCAAACTCAGGGCAGATTTGAAGGAAGGAAGAACTATTGCAGCTGTAACACAAGAAGTCTTTCAGGAACAAGTGAGAGGTGAGAATTGGTTATGGCACTTGAGATTTGGACATCTCAATTTCGGAGGCCTGAATTTGTTGCACAGAAAAGGAATGGTAAAGGGATTGTCGTTGATTGAAAAGCCGGATAGCCTTTGTGAAGGCTGCATCTTGGGAAAGAAACACAAAGAAAGATTTCTAGCAGGAAAGAGTATAAGGGCAAAATCACCCTTGGAAATTGTCCACTCTGATGTGTGTGGACCGATGCAAGTACCATCATTTGCTGGGAATAAATATGTTTTAACTTTCATTGATGATTACACCAGAAAGACATGGGTGTATATGTTGAAACAGAAGAGTGAAGTGTTTGAGAAATTCCGCCACTTCAAAACTCTTGTTGAGAAGCAGTGTGGGCATTATATCAAAGTGCTCAGAACAGATAGAGGAGGAGAATACATATCCCAAGACTTTCTGCGTTTTTGCAGAGAGAAAGGCATACAAAAGCAGTTTACAGCAAGGTATACACCTCAGTAAAATGGTGTTGCCGAAAGAAAGAATAGGACCATTCTTGACATGGTTAGAAGTATGCTGAAGGAAAAACACTTGCCTCATGAGTATTGGGGAGAAGCTGTCACTTGCGCAGTTTACATCTTGAATAGATGCCCAACTAAAGCTGTCATGAACAAAATACCAGAAGAAGCATGGAGTGGTCAAAAGTAAATAGTCACTCACATGAGAGTATTCGGTTGTGTGGCTTATGCACATGTACTGGATCAGCTAAGGAGAAATCTTGATAGTAAGGGGGCGAAGTGTGTGTTTGTTGGCTATTGTAATGAGTCAAAAGCATATAAACTCTATACTCCATCCACTAAGAAATTGATAGTAAGCAGGGATGTGCAGTTCATTGAAGATGAAGCTTGGGATGGAAGCCTAGAAAAAACAGTGAATACAATTGTGTCTCATGAAGAAGAACAGGAAGGGACAACAACAAATAATCCTTCCTTGGTGGTTCCTCCTCCACCACAGCAAATTCAGCAAACCACACCACAAACTGGAATTCGAACAACCTTAAGAAATCAAGGAAGTGCTTCTTCAAGCACACCACAGGGATCTGAAATACCCTCAAGTTCAGATGGAACTCTCAGCACACCAAGAAGACCAAGATTCAGAAATCTGAATGAGATTTATGAACAAGGAGAGGTAAGTACCAATACTGGTCTGAATTCATTATTCGATTTATATTGTCATGTTGATGACCCAATTCATTTTCAAGCTGTTGTAAATGAAGATAAATGGATTGAAGCAATGAATGAAGAAATTGGTGCAATTGAAAAGAGTAAAACATGGGAGTTAATGGACCTCCCTGAAGGCAAAGATGCCATTGGAGTTAAGTGGGTCTATAAGACCAAAAGCAATGTTGAAGGCAAGATTGACAGGCACAAAGCAAGACTTGTTGTGAAAGGCTACAAGCAACAACAAGGCAGAGACTATGATGAAACCTTTGCACCAGTAGCAAGGATGGAAATAGTCAGAACAATGTTGTCTATTGCAGCACAACACAATTGGAAGATTTATCAGATGGATGTTAAATCTGCATTCCTGAATGGAGTGTTAAAAGAAGAGGTTTATGTTGAACAACCTCCAGGTTATGAAGTTGCTGGCCAAGAGCACAAAGTTTGCAAACTGAAGAAGGCTCTTTATGGGCTAAAGCAAGCTCCAAGAGCATGGTACAGCAGAATAGATGCTTATCTGATTGAGAATGGGTTTGATAAGTGTGATGGTGAACCCACACTCTACATAAAGGAGAATGACGGTAAGATTATTATTGTTGTTTTATATGTGGATGATCTGATTTTTACTAGCAATGATGCTTCTCTCATTGCTGATTTTAAAGCAGTCATGAAAAGTGAATTTGAAATGGACTTGGGCTTCTTAAGATATTTTCTTGGAATTGAAGTAGACCAAAGTGAAAATGGTGTTTTCATTTATCAAGAAAAATATGTAGAAGTTGTGTTGAAGAGATTTAACATGTAGAACAGAAAGGCAGTTGTGACTCCAACTGTAATGGGGCTGAAACTGACCAAAGAAGACAGTAGCAAGGATTTTGATCCAAAACTATACAAGAGCATAGTTGGCAGCCTTATGTACTTGACTGCAACTACGCCAGACATTATGCACGCTGTGAGTTTAATCTCCAGATTTATGGAAAGACCGAAAGAGACTCATTGGCAGGCAGCCAAGAGGATTCTAAGTTATGTGAATGGAACGAAGGGGTTTGGTATTTTATACTCCTCTTCTGAAAGTTTCATGTTGACAGGTTACACGGACAGTGATTGGGCTGGAAGTGTTGATGATAGAAAAAGCAGATCAGGATATGTGTTTCATATGGGATCAGGAGCCATCTCATGGGCTTCCAAGAAGCAACCAGTTGTGGCTTTATCAACAACAGAGGCAGAGTACGTGGCAGCAACAGCAGCAGCATGCCAAGCAGTGTGGCTGAGAAGAGTTCTCAGATATTTGTGTCATGAACAGGAAAATGGCACAACCATTTACTGTGACAATAGCTCAGCAATAGCTTTGTCTAAAAACTCTGTTTTTCACAAAAGAACAAAGCATAGATACTAAATTTCACTTTATACGTGAATTGGTTAACAATGGTGAGATTGTTTTGCAGCACTGCTGAATAGAGGATCAGCTAGCTGACATCTTGACAAAACCATTGCCAAAGAAAGGTTTTGATCATTTCAGAAAATGCCTGGGTATGTAGCAGTTGAAATTAAGGGGAAGTGTTGGAATTTAATTCCAAATGCAAACAATTAATACAGAACAAAATCTAATCTTCAGAAATTAATTTCAGATTGTTCGATGCCGCAAAATTCCACTGATATTTTGCAGAATTAAATCCCCTGCAGACAGCCGTTTTATTTTCGCTGAAAAGGCATCACCGCCTTGCATCACCGTCTTCTGCAATAAATACGCAGATAAAGATCAGCAGATATTTTTGATTAGTTTATTGCTTAAAACAAATATTTATTTTCCTATAAATGTAAACGAACAACAGTTCTGTTTTTAAGCAAGGAAGCGCAAGAGAGGCAGCGTAAGCAGAAAAGAACAGCAATTCTGTTTTCTGTAATTTCTGAACAGCAGTTCTGTTTTTTGTCTTTGAGTGAAGGATAGAAGAACAAGTGTGTGTCTCTTCTGTAATTGCACAGCAGTGCTGAACCTGCGATTTTCTGAGATAGAAAATCGATTTCTGGAAGCTTTCCTTTTTTGTAACAGCTAAGTTTTTCTGTATCAGTTTTGTTTACAGTTTATAAATACAAGTTTACTGTTTTGCTGATTTTAAGTTGTTGTTACACCAAGTGTCAAAAACACTTTGATTTCACTCTATAAGTTCATTAGTGATTTGACGCCCTTTGATTTAGTTGCTGTTACACAAAGCGTCACTTTTCTTAAAGTGACTTAGCGTCAAAAACATTTTTCTGTTTTTTCTGAGTTATTAAAAAACATACTATTTTTCCCGTTGCTGCAACACCACGATCAGCGTTGCTGCAACACCAAACTGTGTTGCTGTAACACCGATTCCAGAAAGCAATTTTTCTGTTTTTTTCTGTGTTAACAAAAACAGAGTATTATTTCCTGTTGCTGCAACACCGATTCCTGTTGCTGCAACACCAAGTCCAGAAAACGAAATTATTAGTTTTCTGAGCAGAAACAGAGCAGTTTCGTATTGTCTGTTTGTTAAAGAATTTAGCAGAAAATTCCATCATATCAGAGAGTTGTTATATGATGTTTTGTGTTATGGAATTCACCATAAAATTCCAACACCTATGACATAACAATAAGGATTATCAAATATAACAAGCACGATCCACATATACATATAATAATATTAGATGTTGTAAGCTCAGTGTGCACCCACATAATAACCTAATAACATGGGCTCAGAGTAAATTCATTTCAATCTTCTTCGTTTTTTCAGTGATTCATAATGATGGTTTCAGACTGCTTATGAATTAATTTCGTAGAACCATCACGCTGACTTATGGATTAATTTCATAGAATTTTTTGTGGGTTGATATTTAGAATAACCTTGGTCCTGAAGATAAACCTTATTAATAGGTTTCAAAAATAGACTAGAAAATGATTCTATATAGTTAATACAAAATTCAGTTTCAAACCATCATTTCATCTCAACTGTATCAAACCATCATTTCATCTTAATTGAACTAATAGTTCTTAGTAGTTCTATTGAAAGTAAAAAAATAGAATACCATGGCCGTGGCCTTTGTCTATATGGGGTCCATCCTTGCAGTAGCAGAGGAAAGGCGAAGTTGAGTCCGAAATGTTGTAACCACATATCCCTCCACTTGCTGCACATGATTTGCAATCTTTATCTCTCTTTGTATCTCTGGAAATGTAACGCGCTATTCTGCTTTCAACAACTACTTGTTTCATAGAACATCCCTTGATGGAATGCCCTGTGATGAATAAATCGCAATAGAGAGTAGCATTACATTTCCAGAGTAGCTCTTCTGTGTAGTCGAATGAATCCACAAAAGCTATATTGCACTTGTACACGTTTAGAGTCCGATTCTCTTTACCTAAAATGTCGAAGATGGCGTCTCCATATTGTGAAAATGGTATTTGGAAATTATTATTGGAATGATCAAAATAATTGCAGTTCTTGTCTCTGACAACTAAGAAGGTCAGAGAATGTGCCCTTAGTATTGTGTAATTCTGGGCATGAATCTCGATCACCGAACTTGAGTTCTGCAAACAGTTGATCTGAATGCTAGGGTGACCGCATCCCCGCTTTCATACACCAAAGTGATACATTAGATTCATGCTCCCACAATTACTAGTATTTAGGCCATACTCATATTTAACGTCGAAGCATAACGAGTAGCTAATTAGAGAGGCACAATAGGTAGTAAGGAAAAGAAAGGCGGGGTGTCGAGGCAGGGGAGAAAGAAGGCGAAAGACATATAATTCCATGATGAGAGGCAGAGATAAGGTTCGATCTTGCAAAGGCAAAGATGATCACAATGACAAAATAGAGGCAAAAAGTTTTGAGAATGCATGCATATAAGAAATCGAGGTGAGCTTCTTTCTTTATTATTATTATCGTCTTTCGGTTGAATACTTTTTTTTTTTAAATAAATGGATTCAGGACGAGCAAAGTGCATTCTCATAGTTTTATGTTTTATTTGGTTGATTCAATGTATATGATGATTTTGAGCTTTTATAACATTATTTATTTTTAATATACAATAAAATTTAGAAAAAATCCTGAAATGCTCTAATTATGAAAACTTGATGGTCAAATACCAAATCTGAAGAAAAATATTAAAGGAAAGAAACATAAAAGAGTTTAAAATACAGCCTTTGAATTCCACTGTGAATATTTTAGAAGATCAATTCTCCATGGATCCGCTTATATTAATCGAGTGAACAGTAACTTATTCGTCGAATCTTCGACAGATTTAACATATCAAGTGTTCATGGCCACTTATTTATTAATCGAGTGAACAGTTCGACGACTATTCGACTGAGACTCATCTATAATTTATTGATGATGTGAATAGTCATTCGTCAAATCGTCCACTTGCCTATAATTTATCAATCAAGTGAACGGTCATCCGTAAGTCGGCCCAGATTCCACTTATCTTTTTTGTCCGACCAAGATCAAGTAGTTTTAGGAAAACTGATTCTAATGTTCAAGAAGGATTAAGTATTTTTGGGATAATTTATTATAATTTAGTTGCGAAACTAATTTGTTAGCCATTTTTTATCATAATTTAATGGTAAAATTGACAAAGATGAAGTATTTTTGGGAAAACTTATTATATTCAATAATGGTCAAACCAACACTATGCACAATCATCACTAAGTATTACAGAAATATTTATGATATTTAATTAAATTTGCTTATAATTTATTATGTGTAAATTTACTTAAATTTTATTAATTTTAAAAAGATTAAATAATTTTTAGAAATTTTTATTATAATTTAGTTATAAATCAACAATACTGACATTACCCCCGAAATCCACCATGAAAACTCAACTCATAACTTCTACTACCAATTAAATACCATGGCAAAATTGGAGCCAAAGCTTCCGGTTGAAATAGAAGACGCTGCATCAATTATGGCGGAGATGCGATACATGCAATTTCCCCAGCACATCCGGACATATACATGAATATATAGAAACCTAAATCACATCTGCACAACTACTAGAGTCCTGCGTCTCATTCAATCAACAACAGGCCAAACTGGGACTCGACTCTAATTCAAACAAGAGTACCATTCAGAATCAATGATGAATATACACACAACTTTCTCACTATGACATAATCATAATCATAATAAAATATTTCTTATAAAAAAAATTAATATATAATTTATAAAATCAAATTTATTATTGCTAATTTGAAAAAGTTTCTATGTTCAATTTTTTTTTTTTTTTCTAAATGTTAATAGAATGTTAATAAAAGTTAAAATCATAAAGTCCCAAGGGTTAGCTTAGTTGATAAAAATTAGTGCCTCCCCATCGGGATGTCACAAGGTCCAATCTCCCCAAAGCCCTTGGGGTTAGGCCTTGCTAGTGTGCTGAGAGGCTATATTCCCTTCAGGGTCGATCAGCCCAGATATTTCCATGGACGTAGGGCCTTCTATTGACCAGGGTGTCCGTGAACCACAGATTTCCGTCGATGTAACACCATCCGCTGACTAAGGTGTCCGTGAACTACATATTTCCGTGGACTTTCCACCACTTGTTGACTAGGGTGTCCGTTAACTACATATTTCTATGGACTTACCAGGGTGTCCATGAACCACATATTTTAGCACCATCTATTGACCAGGGTGTTTGTGAACCACATATTTCCATGGAATTTTGGTGGACATAGCGCCATATGTTGACCAGGGTGTCTGTGAACTACATATTTCCATGGACTTTCCATGGATGTAGTGCCACCTGTTGACCAGGGTGTCTGTGAACCACATATTTCCGTGGACTTACCAGGGTGTCCGTGAACCACATATTTCCGTGGACGTAGCGCCCCCTGTTGACCGGGGTGTCTGTGAACCACATATTTCCATGGACATAGAGCCATCTGTTGACCAGGGTGTCCGTGAACCACATATATCCATGAACTACATATTTGCGTGGACTTTTTGTGGACGTAGTGCCACCTATTGACTAGAGTTTCCGTGAACCACATATTTCTGTGGATTTACCAAGGTGTTCGTGAACCACATATTTTAGCGCCATCTGTTGACCACGATGTCTGTGAACCACATATTTCTGTGGAATTTCTGTGGATGTAGCACCATCTGTTGACTAGGGTGTCCGTGAACTACATATTTCCTTGGACTTTCCGTGGATGTAACACTACCTGTTGGCCAGGGTGTCTGTGAACCACATATTTCCATGGACTTACCAGGGTGTCTGTGAACCACATATTTCCATGGACTTTCTGTGGATGTAGCGCCACTTGTTGACCAAGGTGTTCGTGAACCACATATTTTTGTGGACGTAGTGCCATCTATTAACCAGGGTGTCTGTGAACCACATATTTTTGTGGACATAGCACCACCTGTTGGCCAGGGTGTCCGTGAACCACATATTTCCGTGGACGCCGTTGACTAGGGTCTGTTGACTAGGGTGTACGTGAACCACATATTTACGTGAACGTAGCGCCACCTATTGAACAGGATGTCTGTGAACTAGACTAGCGCCACCTATTGACGATGGTGTCTGTGAACCACATATTTCCATGGACGTAGCACCCCTTGTATATGAAGGTGTCTGTGAACCACAGCCTAAAAAAAAGTTAAAATCATAAAAATAAAAATTATATTTAGAGAATAAAATCATAAAACAATAAATTATTAGAATATTGGACGGAGTGTCACAATGTTGAGCTAATAGCATGCCACAATGGCATGAAGTAACAATGTTTACTATTAAAAAATAGTCCTAACTACATTTGAGTTGGACCATCAATGATGAGAGTTATTTTAATATGTTCACTAGAATATTTTAATATGTTCACTAGAATTAGAGTTGATATCTTATAATTGAGTTAGATAAAGGCTATTTTTTTAGGTTAACAACCATCACTGATAGCAAACACTCATGATATTTGAAATAATAATCAGATGGATACAAAATTCACATGGATCAACCAGGGACTTATTATTTGTGAACATATTTAAACTCAACTTAAAATATTCACAAAGTATGAATTAATAATTATAGTTGATATATTATAATTGAGTTTGATAAAGGTTATTTTTTATATGGACAACCATCACTAACAACGGACAAGATTAAGTATTAAAAAATACTCATGATATTTGAATTAATAATTAGATGGATACAAAATTCACATGGATCAATGAGTAACTTTTTATTTCTGTATTGATTTAAACTCAACTTAAAATATTCAAAGTATGAATTAATAATTAAATTTCACGTTAACTCATTTTTTTTAATAAATAAATTTCTTACCATTTAAGTATCTTCTAATTCATTTTTACTAAGTATCTTCTACTTTTATTTCTAATTCTAATTATTTGTGATTTATTATTATAATAATTTATATTAAATTTAAGAAAGTTTTTCAATTCAATTGTAGTTTTTAGGAGAGTAAAGAAAACTTAGAAATTTTATTTACATAAATTTATTTTTAAATATAATTTCGCAAGAATAATGGATTGTATGAATATATTATTATTATTAGCATGCTTAAAATTTTTAAAATAAAATTTATATTTTCTAATAATTTTTTATAACGTTAATTATAGATTTGTAAATTTTGAGATATAATTTTAGCTTTAAGAAGTTGTCAAACCATAGTTTCAAAATTTCCTTATTCTTCACAATATTTAACCACAATTATTTCCTTGTCCTCACACAATTTCTAATTTACAACTTCTAAAGCATAATTAACCTTTTAAATTTCCTCAAAATATAAATATCTTTAACTAATAATACAATTACTGAATGAAAAGATCCAAACAAAAAATTTTAAATTCATCTATACTTACCACCATTTTAATAACCTTGGATAGTAAGAGCATCTCTTGAGGTGCTTCACATTGCTTTCTTCTTGAGGTTTACGGAGAACAATATTTTCATCATGATGTAAGTCAATAACTTGCTTTCTCTTATCAATGTGTCCTTAAACCAATGAAAAGGAAGACAAAACCTTTTCTTCATATCAATAATCACCTTCATCATTACTACTATAGCAATCATCATCCTCAAAACACATTCTTATTTATTCTCAAGGCTCACGCAATTTTGTCTTTCAAATTCCATAGTGCACCAAATTTATAGTAAATACTCAGCTAGATAAATCCTTTTACAACGAGAGTTAAAATTTTAAGAAAATTATTTCAAAGATGATATACTTGCAATAAGCAAGCCCTTGAACCATATACCCATTTTGTTGCATATTTTTCCAGAGAAAACATAAACAATTTCATTAGTACATGTTCAATAGAAACATCAAGTTGAACCGTGCATAAGTGAAATTCTTTCAAACCTTGAGGAGGGTTATTTTCTCTTTTCATCCTTGAATTTAGAAATGTCCCCCTCCCTTTCTTATTTATTATAGGGCTAGGGAAACCTTGCATGTGTGAGAAATTAAATGGAGTAAACTTAACAAAAATAAGGGTGAAAAATGAATTGGCTATGATAATGATATGCAATTACTAGTATGGAGTCACCACTTGAAAAATTTTAATAGAAAAATATTATTAAAAATTTATTTGAATAGTTATTTGACCTTTTGCACCACCAATATCTTGAAACTAATCCTTAGTTATTTAACAACTAAAAGAAAACGTTAACTCCAGTCCCCAATATGGTCACCAGATGAGATGTCATTGTAACAAGCCTGGGTAAAAATAAATGTTAAATGAATATAAGACCAATGTCATGGGACATGTATTCCAAGCTGAATGGTAGGGAAAAATTCCTAGTGAGGTGTCACTTTGACTTATTAATGACTAAGAAAATTGAAAAAGGCTTTGGAAAGACATGAGGTATTGATTAGCATTTCATTTATGAAAATAATGGAAATTAGAAGAAAAGGAAGGTGAAAGTTCACAGGTTTCATGTGAGGAGTAAAATGAAGGAAAATAATGGAAAATGAAGAAAATAGAGGCCTCATTGGTAAAAAGGCTTCTAGGGACCGGTTTGTAGCTTTTGTCAGTTCATACTTTTTTCAGTTTTAGTTTGGAACTCTCTCTTTATTTTCTCTCTCATACTATTGGACACTTATAGTTTTCTTGGAGCACTTTTGGAGGAGTGTGGCATAGTGGGATCATCGACTACAAATGGACTTCTTTATAGGTATCAAGTTGGATGCATGATTTCTTTGCTAGTTTTGGCATGCATGGCACATGCATGTGGTTTATTAGTTATGATTTGTCATTGGCATGGAGGATGGTTTTGATTGATAGTGGATTCTCCCAGCCTTGTCTTTTCTTGGATAGCCATGGTGTTGCAGGTTTATTTCCTTTTTTTTTTATGATTGGCTTTCATGTTCCTTTGGCTGTGGGATGAATCAATAGTTACTAGAAGTCTTGGTTGGAAAAGTGCTTTGGAAGCCTTGTAGCAACATGGGTTGAGTTACTAGTCTTGGAAGCCTTTGTTGGACAAACGATGTGAAAGCTCTTGGTTGGTTGAGTTACTAGTCATGGAAGACCTGGTTGGACAAATGCTTTATAAGCCCGACATCAACTATGGGTTGAGTTACTAGTCCTGTAATCCCTGGATGGAGCAAACGCTATGGAGCCTTGGACAACTAGGGTGGAGATAAATATGTTGATGGTTAGTGATGTCCAACTATGAGGTGGAATCATTGGTTGTGGGTTGAGGTAGTTTGGCCTCTAGAAGCCCTAGTTTTGTTTTGTTTGATTCTTTCCATGAGATCCCACATTCATGCTTAGAATATGGCATGGGGATGACTGGCTGAAAGACAGATTTTGTTCAACCTATTCTATGGTTTGGTGGTTTGTGGAAGTCCCATACTTGATCAGCCTATGTATTCATTAATACGAGCTCCTTATCCTTGGTATGTTATGTGTAAATATATTGATTTATATGTGGTTTTAGTGGCTTCTATATCCTTGTTATTTATGTTGGTTATATGCTCATTATGAGTGTGTTTAATGGAAATGATGATGTATGGCTCTCATCATGTTTTCATTTATAAATGAATTAACAATGAATATGTGAACTAATAGATGATAATGCAGCTAATGTGATAAGGTATCAATGCTTCTTAGTGATTCTCGTATAATTATGAGACCCCTATGCTCAGATATGTTGTTATGACAAGTAGATTACAGGTTCATGATCTATTTGACAAAATGCATGTCATGGTTGGGCTTGGTTAGGCTAAGTATTTGATCAAGTTTTATGTTAGAGGCTTTGTCTTCATGTCATTTATTGTCTTGGAAAGTATCATCAGGTTGCGAGTGGTGGTTTGGAGAATAGCCCTTAAAAAGTGGCTTAAATCTCGCAGTCTCTAACACAAAAATGGTTGAAAAGGACTGCAGTCTCTCCCTTGTAGGCATTGTGGGAACAAATGAGGGTCCCAATTGCATGCTTGTCCATGTCATGGGAGTGACTAGGGGTTTAATTCATTGAATGTCTAGGTTAACTTAGGGGTTGGACACCTGGAGTGGTGGATTAGCTCTTGGGGGTCCTGTAACTCCTAAGGGAGGTCTGTAAAGTGTTGGTTCGCCGATTCGACTTCCTTAAGTACACTTAGGAAGTTGAATCATATCATATTAAATCTTCATCACATATTTACCTTGGTGGACCAGTAAGATTGGGTAAGTGTGGGAGGAGGGCATTAGAGAGTGGTGTCAAAGCATGGTTCAACACTTGGACTAGATGGGTGGAATGTGTTTGCCATACATACATGTAGGTTGTATATGTGCTTGTTATGGATGCATGGTGGTAGTCATTATTACAATTGTGTTTCCATGTAGGATTTGATGATGTTGTTGTTGTGATGTGTTTGTCATGAACACATGTCAATTGTATATGCATTTGTTATGCATGTCAATGTCTATACGTTGTTCTACATGTATTGTCATGGTTATGATTATGCATGTATAGTAGGTAAAACATGCATCGTTAGTTCCGTTTATGCATTTTAGGTCATCATGATGTTGTTGGTATGTTATGATGTTGATGTGTTGGTTGAGATAGAGTAAGAGTTGTTGATCATCAAAGCGAGGTTGCAGCACTGAACACCAGAGTAAGAGAAAATCATCATATATGTTTGTATGGTGGGTATGGACGTATGTTGGTTAATGGTTGTTATAAGAATTAGGGTTATGTACATGTCTGTTAGTCTATGGTTTTTTTCGTTACATGTTTGATAGAAGTTAGTTAATCAGTGTGACCATATGCACACGTGTCAGTTAGTCATGAAGGATAGTAACTTGTTTTTATATGCATTATTGTCTTATGCATGATGGTTATGGGCATTGAAACTAAGATCTTGATGTTATATGTATCATGCTAATTTGGATTGGTTTGTGCAAATGGTTAGGGTTATGACATTTAGGTATGAGTCAATCTATTTGGGAAATGTGTTTTACTAATCTAGACTGACTCAACATATGTGATTTTTATGCATGAATGAAAATTTTTTATGAACTTATGAGGTGAACCTATTACTTAGTTATTGTTATGGATATCATGACCTTATTTATGTTTGAGTTGATGCGTTGTGAAATTATATTGTGCTAATCTAGATTGATTATGTAGACAAGATAGCCTCCCCTGAGATACATTAAGGTATGAGTTTTCTTATGTCATTTACTTGGTGCTTGAGTATTTGATTATGATGTCTATTCGGTATTTGAATGTTTCATTATGTCATTTATTTGGTGTTTGAGTGTTTGGTGTCTATTATGTCATCTATTTGGTGTTTGAGCTTTGGGTGTCTATTATGTCATCCATATGTTGTTTGAATGTTTGATTAGTTGTATGACATGAGTATGTGTATGTAATATTGCATGAAGAAATGATATTGTTTTAATATGGTTGTACTAATACATAGGTATTGAGATAGTCAATATGTACTTGAGTGTAAGTAGGTGATAGTTGTAGCATTATGTATTATGACCGATGAATGTGATTTGATGGTTGATTATGACATGGTTGTTAGTATTGGTAAATGATAATTAATAGATATGATGCCTTGACTTTTAGAAATATGACAGGCATGTGTGAGAAGTTACAGGGAAACATGCTTGGTATTAGTGTGACAAGGTAATATTTGATGTGTTTATATAACTAATAGTTGGGTGATGTCACAATACATAGTAACACCTGATTGCAACAAGGTTTAAAGGTAAAATAAAGGAATTGGGTGAGAATTCCTTTAGCTATGTTTGGAAACCACAGTTCCAAACAAATGAATGCTTTGAATACATGAAGTCTTCTTAACCTGAATTTTGTCTAACATTATGTGGATATGTGCTGAATTCATGAACATGTATTTGACACGTATATTAGCTAGTTTCTAGTTATAGCTGGATCTGTCAAGGGAATTAGATTCCTTTAAGGGATGGCATGGATGTGTCCAGTTATAAGGAAACATGCTTGGCACAACAAGGTAAGATAACTAGTATATTGTTATATTTATTTATGCACTGACAATTATGTGTTTATGGTAGTATGATGTAGGGGATTCCATGGAAAAAGAGACTACCATGGAATCTTGAAGAAGACTTGGGCTGATATTTCCTTTGGAAGTATTGGGAAGCTATGGGATTGAGTCATGTTGTTTGTTTCTAGTTTTGTGTTTTTGGCTTTTTGTGATTTTATGGCACTTGATTTGGATTTTTGTTTGTACCTGGTGCATGACCATGCCACTCTGTTTGTGGTGTTGTATTGCTATTGGTTTTTCATGGTTTTCTTGTTGTTTGTTTCATGTTCTTTCCATTTATGTTTGAGAGTCTTAGGAATTGTTTTGGGAAAGAGGAATGTTAGTGGAGCTCAGGGAGAGCTAAATGAAATCCAATAGGAATTGTAAGACTCAGATGAATTTGGTGCGTATATAAGGGAAGCTAAAAGCAAGAGTATGACAATTAGTTGAATTAGTTGGGTACATTAGGATAAATGAATAGTGGTAGAAAAATCATGAGAAGGGTAACAAAAAGGTGAAGTAAATGGATTTGAGGTGTCATATGCCTTGGCTAAGTTGGGAACTATTGTTCTCAATGTTGTGCATGTTGTGCACGAATAAAGGGAGTTCTCTTAACCTAAACCTTATGCAATTTGGTAATTATGTTTTCATCATGATTTTGTGGATGTCTATATATGTATACATGTATGTATGTATGTCATTGTCTGATAGGGTTGTAAAAAATCATGATTGTTTAATGATTATGTGTATATATGTATGTATGTATGTCATTATTTGACATGATCATGATTGTTTTATGCTAATGTTTATATAAATGAATGTATCTATGTATCTATGTCACTGTCCCATAGGGTTGTCATGGATCATTCTTATGAATGATTTCTTATGTAGGTGAATGGCATGAAAGAGGTTCCTGGTTTTATGGGGAATCAAGTGGGAAGAGTAGCCTGGAAACTCTATGAGGTCAATATCATGGGGATATGAGTTGATATTATGTGATTATACTATGCCTATGTTTTGGACAGGTAAGGATGAGAGATACATCAATAGAATCAAAACAATTTACTCTAAGTAATAAGAACAAATCTAAAATAAAATCAACCATGTAACTAGGTAGTAACAATCATAATATAATTAATCATAAATAAATAAACAATAAATAAAAGTAAAAATAAATTAAAAATTCATTTTAATAGTAATATTGAAATAAATTAAATATTCCTGTCAACTATATATATAAACTCTAAACATCAATAACAAAAACTATAATGAATTTAAGTATAAAATAAAACAATAACAAACATAACATAATTATTCATAAATTAATTAATAAATAAACATAATAATTAATAAAATAAAAACAAAAATAAATAATAAGTAATAAATATATATATTAAACTACATTAATTAAAAATAAAAATAAAATAAAATAAATTCAATTACATTAGTTAAATATTTCTATAAAAAAAAAAGAAAATAAAAATATTTACAAATTAAGTCTCGCGAAGTTGGCTTGTCCCTATCCATCCCTCATCCCTATTTATTCAAATCCTAGGAGATCTATCCTACAGAATTACTAATATATCCTAATGATGAGCCATGGTGGAGGGCTCGAAACGTTGATTCAATCAAATCATGGATGCGAGAACTCCGGAAGAAAACAACACACAAAGCACTGATTGCAGAAGCCTCAAAACATCAATTTTAACCCTATATGGAAGGGAGAAATTACAGAAGGTTCGACTATTCGAACATCTAAGATCTATGGTAGCCAAGAACAAGGTAGATCTCACATTCCTCAAAATATGCAGAGATAGCTTGGTTATTCCAACATTTGCTAGCATCAAACACACCCTCAGAAACCCTAGAAATAATCACATCTTCATCAAAGCCAGCCAGTCCCTACTCCATTCAGAAATTGCTAGAACTTGTGCTTACCTTGACACATTAAATAAAAAAGCTTATGACTTACACCTAAGTTTATCTATGCATATAGACCCAGAACTTTGGTCTAGAATAGACGGATGCTCAACCCTAAAAGCCCTCAAAAATGAAGAAAGAAAATGACTGAAACTAAACCTTAAATTTGAAAGACTATTCAACGGTGCAAAACATAAGCATAAACCTCTAGATATCTCGGACAACCTCTTTACACTCTCAAAAATCAACCCCTCCTTGATTCCGCAATAAGCTTGGAAGAAAACCACAATGAATATGGACTAGTATTAACTCAAATGTATCCAAATGAAGAACTATTGCAGCCTGAAACACATAGAGAAAGGTACGCAAATCTGTCCAAGGTAGAGGTTTCAAACAATCTTGAAGACAAATCTCACATTTTAGAATGTAGATCTCATATTCTTGAAGGCACAACAACACAGGTTTCTACAATGTTAACAACAAATAAAAATCCTAAAGATAGATCTCAAATTGAGGAATGCAGATCTCACATTCCTAAAGGCACAAGAACGCAGGTTTCTATAGATTGCAATATAGTCTTAACTCAAACGTATCCAAATCAAGAACTATTGCAGCCTGAAACACATAGAGAAAGGTACACAAATATGTCCAAGGTAAAGTTTTCTACAACGTTAAACATTCCGGAGGACAGATCTCACATTCCTGAAGGCACAAGAATGCAGGTTTCTACAACGTTAACAACAAATAAAAATCTTGAACGCAGATCTCAAATTCAGGAATGCAAGATCTCATTCTGAAGGCACAAGAATGTAGTCCAAGATAAACTACAACGTTAACAACAAATAAAAACATAAAGATACCTACAGCCATATACGATGAATATTATAGCAGTAATGATAGGCAAAACGTGTATCCAATAGTTACTGCAATAGACTCCAACGTATCCCGCTCTAGAGAAACAATTTCCTACAACTGTTTGGGATATGGTGACGACAAGGGCCTTAATAGCACTGAAGGATCGACACAAGAACCTAGGCAGAACAATGAGGGTTTTGCAGCAAACTCCAACATAGATAGCTCTAAATTCGATGATAGTTTGCATTGCACCACGTAGGAACTTGAAAGCCTCAATAGCGCAACAAAAACATCACAAGAACCCAGGTACGATCCCAAAGAAATCTTAGCTAATTCATTAACAATAAGAGAGGCTACAACACTGAGATGGGAAAAATCTGTGGAAAACAACCAAAACATCAATCCACCCATCTCTAAACATAGACACGCAGTAAACTTATCAAATAAGAAAATTGAGCAAAACACCTTAGATCTCCTTGGAAAAGGATTAAATTTTGCCATTTCCCCCTGAACAATCCCCAAAGAAGATATTCTATGCAACATATAATATGGGATGAGTGACTTACCATACAACATCAAAGAAAACATTAGACAAGATTGTTCCATCATTCTGAGAAAATCCCACCCACCAAAAAGCAACATTTCCAAACATGAACATTTAGCCCTCAAAACCTTAAACCAAGACCCTGATATAGTAGTCCTAAAAGCTGAAAAAGGTGGGGCTACTGTCATAATGAACACAATAGATTACAATGAAAAGATGATAGACCACCTCAACAACAATGGGTGTTACACTAAATTAAATAAGAATCCCATAAAAAATATATCCAAAAACATACACAATCTCATAAAATTAAATAAATAACACAACATTAAGAACCTTTTAGAAAACAACCCATACAACCCTAGAATCTATGGAGCCCCAAAGATACACAAAAAATCCATCCCCATAAGACCCATTGTGAATACCATAGGAGGTCCAACTTATCGGTTAGTTAAATACCTAGCTCGAAAATTAAAACCTCTAGTAGGAAATACTAGCTCCTTTGTCAAAGACTCCACACATTTTATCAATGAGATCAATGATCTAAACCTAGATACCAATGACATATTAGTAAGTTTTGATGTTAAATCTCTCTAGACCAACATTCCCATAGATGAGGCCATGGAAGTGGTCCATAAAATAGTAAACTCTAACACAACCATATTAATCGAGGTATGTCTCAAATCTACCTTCTTCAGTTTTAGAAATGAAATTTATGAACAGACGTGTGGTGTAGCCATGGGATCCCCTCTATCTCCTATTATTACTAATCTCTTTATGGCGGATTTTGAAAATAAGGCCATTGAATCTACCCCATTAAAACCCAAACTTTCGAAAAGGTTTGTTGATGACACTTTCATCATTTGGCAACATGGAAAAGAAAATTAAAGGATTTCCTACAAGACCTAAGCAGTCTATCTAGTTCTATCCAATTTACCATGGAAATAGAGGAGAACAACAACCTTCCTTTTCTTGACATCTTAATCACACCAGGTATCACACTAGATACAAATATGGATCCATATCACACCAGGTATATTGTAAGAAAACCCATACAGAGCATTACCTACATGCCAACTCTCACCACCATCCATCCCAGAAAACAGTTGTTCTCAACACTCTAGCAACCAGGGTCGTCTGTATTTTGGACAAAAATCAATTCGAAGATGAGAAGAACCATCTTATGAATGTATTCATAGAGAATGGATACAAAAGACACCAAGTGATCAAAGCCTTCAAGGATGCTAAGAATCCCAAAAACAAACAACCTCTAGATGATTATTTAGGCAAGGTACACCTCCCTTACATATTAGGCACAACTGATAAAATTGCACATATATTAAGAAAGAAAAAAATCAGAACCACGTTCCAACCCATGAACACCATCAACAGATGCCTAAAATCAGTCAAAGATCCTATTGATCCCAAATTCCACAAAGGAGTTTACATGGTTTCATGTTCTTGCAGAAAGAGATACATTGGAGAAACTAGTCGATCTATCCATACTAGAATTCAGGAACATGCCACCAATATAAAACATAACCACTCAAAAACCTTAGCTCTCACCGAACATTCCTGTAAAACCAATCATCACATCTGCATTGAAAACTCTAAAGTAGTAGCCAAAATTGATCATTATCACCATAGACAAGTTAGAGAAGCCATAAAAATAGGTAAAAACCCTAACAACCTCAATTAGGATGAAGGATGGAAAATAAGTGATAATTGGATTCCTACTTTAATGTCCTAGAACACCCTCTTCTAACCTAACCTAAATTTTTCCCCCATTAAAACTCTTCTCACCTAAAGTCCGACCCAAACTTCCATCTCTTAAAATTAAACATTAATTTACATCTAAAAACTAAAAACTAAAAACCAAAAACTAAAAACTATAAATATTAGATTAACAATATTAACATTAATATTCATTAACATGAAAATTAACATTAGATTAGTATTACATTCAAATTAATTAATTAATTTACTCTAAGTAATAAGAACAAATCTAAAATAGAATCAATCATGAAACTAGGTAGTAACAATCATAATATAATTAATCATAAACAAATAAACAATAGATTAAAAATTCATTTTAATAGTAATATTGAATAAATTAAATATTCCTATCAACTTATATATAACTCTAAACATCAATAACAAAAGCTATAATGAATTTAAGTATAAAATAAAACAATAAAAAGCATAACAAAATTTTAATAATAAATAATAAATAAAAATAAAAATAAAACAAAAATAAATAAGAAGTAACAAATATATATATTAAAATACATTAATTAAAAAATAATAATTCAATTACATAGTTAAATATTTCTAAAAAAAAAAAGTAAAAGAAAAAAAATTACAAAATAAGTCTAGCAAAGTCGGCTTGTCCCTATGCATCCCTCATCCCTATTTATTCAAATCCTAGGAGATCTGTCCTACACAATTACTAATTTATCCTAATGATGAGCCATGGTGGAGGGCTCGAAACGTCGATTCAATCAAATCATGGATGCGAGAACTCCGAAAGAAAACAACACATAAAGAATCAAAACAGTGTGATCCATAACATGATAGGATAAGCATGGATGGAAAAAAGGCACTTGAAGCAAGGTTGCTTGGTAGAGACAATGTGGTTTGGATGTGCAGTGCTACTATTATGTATATGTTGTGCATATTGTACATTCAATGATTGTACCTATGGTGTTGCGTACATGTTGTATATATGGTGTTGTCTGCATATTACATATGCAGTGCTGGGTATAGATGGTGTTATGTACGTGTTGGATATGCAATGTTGCGTACATATTGTACTGTGCACATGATGAATATGTGGTGTTGTGTGCATGTTGGATATGTGGTGTTCTGTACAAATGGTGTTGTGTGCATGATTGTACATGTGGTGTTGTGTACATGTTGTACATATGGTACTATGTGTAGGTGGTGTTGTGTACATGTCATGCATGTGGTGTTGTGTACATGTGGTATTGTGTACACATTGTACAAGTGGTACGATGTACATGTGGCGATGTGTACATATTGTGTAGATGATGCCTTGTACATGTGATGCTGCGCACACATTGTGAAGGTGGTGTTGTATATAGGTGGTACTATGTACATGTTGTACATATTGTACTTGTGTACATGTGGTATTGTGTGCATGTCATACATGTTGTGTTGCGAGCATGTGATACTATGTATGTGCATTATATAGTCATGGTATCATGACATGTTTATTCATTGTCTTGTACTTTGTGTACATATGTGTATTGTGTTGTACACTAGATGTAGGTGTATGTGTTGTGTTATACACCAGGTGTAGGCCTATGTGTTGTGTGTCAGGTGTAGGTGCATGTATTGTATGGTGTTGCCTGCCATGTGTGGTTGTATGTGTGTGATGCACACTATGTGTATGTGTACATGGTTTAAGAGAAGGCACTGGGTGTTTGTTGGGTGTGGCAACTGATCCAATGTGCATATGGAAATGATCGCTTAAAGGATAAGTACCAATATTTTATTTTTGTTTTTAATTAAGCATGTGATCTATGATATTGATTTATGATGATTACATGTGTTGTGTGATTTTGATTATGATGGTTGCAGTTTGAGCTAACCGAATGTGATATGTTTATATGTGATGATTTGGTCAATGATGCTAATTTGAATTTTTGTGACAGAAAGTAAGCATAATTGTAGGTGTACCTTGCCGATGAGCAACTAATGAGGTGTGTTTTATATTTATTTCAATTTGTTTTGAATCTATTGGTAATTATGTGCTTGGTATAGGAAAGCATGAAAATTCCTAGGCTGGGTGGTTGAAACCAACTCCAAGAATTAGCAATGTTAGTAAAAGGAATTAGAACATGTAGCAGTATGATGGTAAAGTAGTTCAAGAGCAGGGCCATTGTGGGACAATGGTACCCAATAGTGTCCATTGATTTCCATGAGTATGCTATGGATGGTATGATTATTTTGAAGTAGGGATATGCCTTTGTTTTTAGACTTCAAATGTGAGGAAAACTTGCCAAGGGAGGCATCGCCCAAGGGAATATGTAGCAGAGAAGGGGATTCCTGCGGAACTTGGAAGGTGTGTCACTGTAACAGCTTGATCCCACATCTACCCAAGCAACCAGCTAGTTAGGGTAAAAATGCAACGATAAGCCACTATGATATGATTCAACCTCCTAAGTCACGTTAAGGAAGTGGAACCAATGGAAACACACAATACAAAAATTAATTATTAGCTATAGGACCCTAAGGAGACATGTCAACCACTCAGAAAACTTGTCTCTGGGTCCCATTGATGTTCTATATTTCTTAGGCCAAAGTTGCTCTCATGCTATTGGTAAGGGAATGACCAAAAACCCAAAGTCACTCTCATAGGATTTCTTGCCAGTGACTAGAGACCAAAGTTGCCAGTGCTATGCGAGTGACTCTAGGATTTGAGCTACTTTTTCAGGCCCAAAACCCAGGTCACTACCTAGAATTAAACCATCTCGTCAAATCAGTAAATAAACATGGAAATGTTAGTATTAGATAAAATACTTGTTTAAGACATTGACTAGACTCCTACTAGCCATGACAAGTATTTTGTCAAACGTATTGCAAATGTGTAATTTACAGGTGTAATTAATAGTTCTACGCATAGGGGTCTCATACTCGTTTGAGAATCACTAAGAACCATTGATGCTTCAACACATCAACTGTCATTCAATCCATTAGGTCATAGATACATTGATCATTCAATTACAAGTAAAAACATGATGAGAGACACACATGTATGTTGTCATAAAACACATACATAACTAGCATAATAGCAGTAGAAATAATGATGAATGTACATCCATATAAACCACATACAATCCATCAAAATTCTCGTAGAAATACAAGGAGAAATAAAATTTCATTAATGATGAAAAATCCAAACTTGGAATGGTACTTCCACATTCCACCTGACCATACAATGGTTGAGTGAAATCTCTCTTCAGTCATTCACCCCCATGCCATATTGCAAGCATGAATGTGGGATATCATAGAACACATCAATCAAAACTCATCCAAGGCTTCCAAAGGCCATCCACCTCAACCTATCAAATAGTGGTTCCACCTCATGGTTGGACATCACAAAACCATCATTAGATTGGTCTCCATCCAAGCCTTCTAGGGCTTCCAGAGTGTTTGTCCAACTAAGGCTTCCAAGACTAGTAACTCAACCCACATCTTATTTAGGGCTTCCAAAGCATTTGTCTAACCGGGGCTTCTAGGACTAGTAACTCAACCCACCAGGGGCTTCCAGAGAGTTTGTCCAACCAAGGCTTCTAGGACTACTAACTCAACCCAAGCTGTTACAGGGCTTCCAAAGCATTTGTCCAACTAGGGCTTCCAGGATTAATAAATCAACCCAAGCTAAGGAAACATGAGAACTAACCAAAACAAAATAGTGAAAGTAAATCCACAATCACCATGTTTATCCAGACAATGGCAGGGTTAGGCAATCCACTGTCAATCCCGACCATCCTCCATGCCAATGAAAGACCACAACCAAAAATCCACATACATATTCCATGCATGCAAAAACCAACGAAGGAAACATACATACAACTCGGTACCTCCAAGAAAATCTAATGTAGCTACTAATCTCGATTGCCTCTTGTGCTTTCCTTCTCTTCCTTTTCCTTGTTTCTCCAAAAATCTAAGTATGCCACACCCACCAAGAGTGCTCCAAGAAAATTCTAAGTCTCCAAGAGTATGAGAGAGAGAGAATAATGAAAGAGATCCAAAAATGAACTAAGGAAAGGTTACCAACTAATCCTATCAAGCCTTTTTATGAATGAGGCCTCTATTTTATTCATTTTCTATTATTTTCCTTCAATTTCCTCCTCACATGCAACCTATGACCTTTCACCTCCCTTTTCTCATAATTTCCATTATTTCATAAATAGATGAGCCAAAATTTCATTTTACCTTTCCAAATCCTTAGTCATTTCCTTTACCAATTTACTTAGCCATAAACAATCACAAGTAATCCCCATCATTAGGATTTTACCCAACATTCATCTTGGAATAAGTGTCCCATCATCTGCAGTTATTGTTTTGCCTTTATTTACCTTTATTGTTGGAAATAATTCTGAGAGGGGGGGGGTGAATCAGTATTATCAGGTCAATTATTTTTCAATTCATACACAGATTTGTATACGCTACTTAGGTTAGTGAAATGTTGACACCTAATCCGAAACGGATGGGTGAACTGGACAGTCATCCAGAAGATGAACTGATCCGTTTTATTTATGTATATAAATGTATGCTACCTAATGAATAAATCAAGTCAGTTTTCTCTCGCTCATTTATTCTGGAGTTACCCTGGCCTGACATGGTATCAGAGCACAGGTCCCAGAAATAGTAACTCCTGCCTGAGAGCTGCTCAGTCTCTGACATCCCTGAACTAGCTGAAGAGTGCCGCTGCCTGAAGACTGCCGCTGCCTGGAGACTGCGGGTGCCTGCTAACGCCTGGATTGGTAACGTATGATTGTTGCTTATTGAAACGCTTTGCTTTCTGAGTACGCACCTGAAGCTAGAATCATACCATTGAAACGCCTTTCTTATTGAGTACTCAGCCGAACTGAGACTGGACGGATTTTTTTATATTGAAGCTCTCTCCTTCCGTTGGTTCTTCCCGAGTTAGTTTCCCAAGGATTTTAAATCTCAGCGGTTCTAGTGTCACCTGATCAAATTCTCCCACCTTCTGAAAATGCTCCAAAAGAGCCGACTTTTCATATGTTATGCCACTTGTGAGAGTTAACAAGTGTTCTTCCTGCGTGCGCTCGGTTAAGTGCTCTCCGGTACGCCGAGGAAATCCATGGTCGAATGCCTTTGATGCCATGGAGGAAATCCATGGTCGAATGTTTTGAGATGGGTGGATTGCTATTTTGCTATCTGTTGGACAGTCAAAACATCTGAACGGAATTTCATAGTTGCTGTTGGGAGGGCCGTAAGAAAATCACAACTGGTATTAAATGTCCAACCACATGGCATAACAAACTTTGACTTCATGTCAAAGAAATTCTCTTCACCGACCACGCCATGAAAATCCATTTACCGACCACGCCATGAATATCAATTTGTGACCGAGGACTATAATTTTGTATTTTGTGACCGAGGGCTATAATTTGTGACCGAGGGCCATGAAAATCCATTTACCGACCATGCCATGAATATCATTTGTGACCGAGGGCTATAATTTTGTATCTTCACGATACTTGTGACAGTGGACTATAAAGCAGAATTTTAAATTTTTGATATATATGAGCTGAGATATATATGGAGATAGCAGAATTTTAAATTTTTTGATATATATGAGCTGAGATATATATGGAGATAGCAGAATTTTAAATTTTTTTGATATATATGAGCTGAGATATATATGGAGATAGCATAATTTTAAATGACATGAGCTGAGATATATATATGGTGATTTAAAGCAGAGTTTTGAAGTGTAGAAATGGTGATATAAAGCAGGGTTTTAAATGATTTTTTTCTCCATACCCATTTTTTTAAAGCAGAGATATACACAGTAATTCTCCATATCAAAATCATTTTTTTAAAGCAGCAAAGTATTTTTTTTAAGAGTATTTTTCTCATCAGAAGTATATCAGCAGCAGTAACAAAATGCATTCAATCATCTCTATGATAGGAATAGTTCTCACTGGCAAGGAGAACTATCCTGACTGGTCCCAGATGGTACAACATACCCTCATTTTCAATGAGCTGTGGAAAG
>APFE031681548.1:0-12095 GCA_000404065.3 Pinus taeda
TTTTTGGATAAATTAAAAAATTTAATTTTAATTATTATTATACAAGTTCTAATTTTATTTAGTTATTAGATTACTGCGTAGCCTTAAGAGTTAGTTCAATTGGTCAAGTAAGTGCCTCAAACGGTCAATTCTCCTTGAAGCCTTTGGGGTTAGGCCTAAATATTTTTGATTAACTTGATCAAGCTTAGATAGTTCCATGGACTGCCACACTTGAAAAAAAAGGTTATTAGATTACCCTGAGATAAAATAACTACTCAAAAGCGAAAATAGTTCTCTTTTTTGTTTTGTTTTTTAAAATGAAGTATTCTATTTTTATTTTGGGATTTTTTACCTTGAAAGATTATTTAATAATAATTCAATATGAGTTCATTAATTTGAATTTGAGTTGGAGAATAATAATTTTTTTTGCATGTGAGATAAATTTAATGAACAATACATGATTTTTTATACAAAATATAGTTAGGCAATGTGTGGTAATATTGGTAATAACTGAATTTTCATTGAATGAATACAAATGTGAGCATGTAAGTTTCTATAGTTGTTCATCCCTTTTAGACTCATAGTTAGTGCAACAGAAGCTCCTATCTATATACTCTTTTATTTCTTGTTTGTTAAACTTCAACTCTTTGTTGGAAAAACTTCCTCCTTTATCAAAGACTATTGATTTTATTTAAAAATTCAACACTTCAAGCTTGATGAAAATGACTTTATGGTTAGCTTTGATATTCTCTTTATTCATCGAAATTTCAGTTTGGGAAGCTTTGGACATTATTTTCAAATTGGTAGACTTTGAAGCATTAATCTTACTAGTGTGTGGTTTTCTTCCACATTCTTCAGTTTTAAAGGAGTCGTCCATGAATAGATTGAAGGTGCAATTACGGGGTCTTTTTTATCCTTGGTCATTGCCAACATCTTCATGGAGCATTTTGAAAGCCTAGTCCTAAATGCCTTCCATCTAAAGCCCAAATGATGGTTTCGGTTTGTTGATGACACCTTCATTGTTTGGCCCCTTAGTTGCCTTTAACTCATTTCCTATGCCACCTCAATAATGTTTGTCTCCATGTCAAGCTTATTATAGAAACCCATTAAGATAATTTTCTCCACTTTCTAGATGTTCTCATTTGTTGGTAATTTGATAACATCTTTACCCATCAAATTTACTGCAAAAATTGACAAAGCCATAGTCTACCTATCCTTTCGGTAGAATTTTGATAAAATTTAGTAGGAATGAAGGCTGAGTGGACGATGCCCATTGAAAAATACTTTCATGCTTAGTCACACAATCATGCCCCCCAAAAATTAAAGTTAATTCTACAAATTCCATTGCCTCTTCCTTTCCTTTAACCTTCCTCTCTCTTTCCTATATTCAAAGAATTATTAACAAAATATCTGTGGTCATCTAAAAAGAATATAAAAACTATTTTTAAACCCTTCAAAATTCTTCACCTTATTAAAGTTGCAAAAGATAAATTTGATGTTATGCCTAGCCTTAGTGTTTACTAAATACTTACTCTTGTTGCAACTCCTAACTCCAGTTTCTACAATTTGCAATGAAGGTTTTGCAAGACCCCCTACATCTAAAATACTTCAATATTGTTAAAAACTCAATAATAATCTTGAATCTAAAGCTTTGGGGGGAGAAAATGGTGCCAGGGCAACAAATGACCCCTTTGCATCTTTCAATGTTGTCCAAAAGGAAGACCAATGTAGCCAAAGGGAAAGCTATGTCACCCACATAACAAACACAAATTTATTCACAGGTTTCTTATTTATTCACTGTATTAGAATCCAAAACCATCATATGCAGATTCAACAAATTTTGGCCAAAAATTGAAGCATTGCATTAGTGGGTATTCACTTGGACATCAAATTGTGATATTTACTTGTGCTCTAAAAGATTTTTTGTTGTCCAACTTGACACTAAAAAAGAATTGGATTTTGCATTAAATGAAGGACCAAGGTTTTGGGTTAACGACAAGCTATCAATTACTCCATTGTTTCTTGGTTTTGATGTAACCTCCATGGTGGTCAGTTCCATGCCAATATAGGTTAGGATACCAAACCTACCCCTTCCTTTCTAGCACCACCAGATCTGATTTGTTTCAGCGTTGGCAAAAGCGCCCTGTAATCTGTTTACAGTATTTATTTGGCATTTAAAAGATAATTTTTGTTCCCAATTGCTGAAAACTTGCTAAAGGCTTTGGATTGGGACTATGTATTCTTTTATTTTAAAATCCTGGAATGCAGGCCAATACAGCGGACTGGAGCATGGACACATGGGATGAGCAGCAGACCGACTTAATTGATGTAAATCATTGCTTGAATTTGGAACTGTATATATGAGATCTGTCTTGGTTGCAGGTTGGTCAAAGTGAAAAGATCAATATGCTGCAATCTAATTAGGCTTTGCTATGTTACACAGTATTGGAGAAATATCCTTGTATAAGTCAATGTAATAACTTTTTGGTACAGCATCATCGCAGCAATGACACCCATTTTTGAATAAATCATGATTCACAAGTTTTAATAACTAAAATGCTTAGTATTTCATCACAATTAATTGTTTGAAATACAATAATATTTTTGATAGTGTTATAAACTAGATTTAATGGTGCGATGTGGGCACCGGGACATGTTTCAATGGTGAGAATCCAACATGATTGTAGACTTTGGAGAGGTTTTCCCGCTGCAAAGGTTTCCTTTAAACATATAACACCACTCTTCTTATTTCTCTTTAAAGGATTATTAGTATTACATGTCAAGAAAAAATGTGACCATTTCATGGCTGCTCCTTTTCGGCCATAGAAGCAAAAAGAAAAATAGAGAATGTACCAGCTTATTGCCACTTTCAAACAGCATAGAGCATGGGTTGACCTTTTCAATGGCCTTGATAAGATTTATTATTAATATAAGTAGAAGAAAAATAGAGAATGTACCAGCTTATTGCCACTTTCAAACAACATAGAGTATGGGTTGACCTTTCCAATGGCCTTGATAAGATTTATTATTAATATAAGCAGACTTAGCATGGGAAAAATAAGAAAAATCTTGTGTTCTAATAGCAGGATTTTGTTTGGCCTCTTAAAATTCTTAAAACTTCTGCTGGTTTCATTGTTTTCTTTTTCGCTCTAGCATTATAGCAATATCTACACAGTAGCAAGTTACAAAAAAGGTCAAGAATCCATAAGGTATTCATCTTTTTTTCCATTGTTAGATAATACATTATACTAGATCCTAACTATTGCGGCCAATTGGCTACCACCCTGACAAATAGATTGAAAAAACAACATCCCCATCCTACACAACGGCAACAGAGCGTAGGTATGGAAGGCATGATAGGTTTGGGGGCGTAGATGATCTTTCACGTTGGCAGTTCTCAATCACTATTTGCATACCTGGCACTGGTGTTGGGTTTTTTCTTAATTTCTTCTGAAAACTCCTTTCTTGATTCAAGATTTTGCATTGAGAATATAAACGAGTTGTTGCAGTGGCTGCTATAACCTCTTGTTATTGGCTATCGCCCTGCAAGGAATGGAAATAAAACAATAAGCTGTCGCTGACAAGATCTAAACCTTAACGCTTGACTAGACTCAAAGATCTTCACCAGAACCTTTACAGCTTGTATGAGACACAAAAAAAAAACTGAGAGATGCCATGGCAGGGGACTTTGCTTTCAACCCTAATTAAGTACAGTGCGCAAAGTGTTGGCTCCATTGCTGCTGAACTTATCTTGACGGTAGATTCGGGAATATCTTGAAATTTCTAAAATAGTGGTAAGGTTTGTGTTTTTTTTCTTTTTTGAAATATGACCAATAACAATACAGTTTAAACAATTAATTTATTTCTATTCATAATAATATGAATGTTTTAAAACTCTGCCATCTCTATGAAATGGTCTTCTTTGTTCTGAAATATTTTTCCTAAACTTATACCCCTCCACTGCTCTGAAATGTTTTAGCCAATTGTTTTTTTACAGGACTATACAAGTTTTGTATGACAATATTCATTTTAACTTTTCGTACAGAATATTAAAAGTCTCCCGGATCTAAATCTGTAAACGTTACACTATCTCAGAATGTGTGTGTTCTGTGATTTTTCAGGTGTTGATTAAAACAAAGCAGACTGCCTTTCCACCATTTTCTCTGCAATTACAAAATTACATCGATGGAGAACCATAATTCTTAACAACATATTCCAGATGTACTCAGAAGTGTTCAGAAGAATCATGTTAATGTAGTTTAGGTAAATTTTCTTTCTAACTTCACAGAACTCATGGTATTCATGTGGAATATAACCTATTTAGAAGCAGAAAAACTCCAAATAAATTTATCCCAATAACCATTATAACTGAAAAATCATTCAAACTCATCTGCCCACCCAAACTTATCTCCATTTTGTGATACAAACTAATTTCCACATTCTCGCTATCATATATATATATATATATATTAATTTTAGAAAATCCCAAAACATATAAATAGACTACTGCTAAAATAATTGTTTGTATGTGTGTTCTATGATTTTTCAGGTGTTGATTAAAACAAAGCAGAGTGACTTTCCACAATTTTCTCTGCAATTACAAAATTACATCAATGCAGAACCATAATCCTTAACAACATATTCCAGATGTGCTCAAAAGAATCATGTTAATGTAGTTCAGGTAAACTTGATTTGGTTAAGTTAACTGTGGTTTTCTTTCTAACTTGAACTCATGGTATTCATGTAGAATATAACCTATTTAAAAGCAGAAAAACTCCAAATAAATTTATTGGGGTGAGATTCCTGATAATCGAAGTCCATCTCTTCCATCACTTGTTGAGGTCACAAACCATATAACTAACGTGGAGCATTCAGCTTCCAAAACATGGATTTGCCTCCTCTTTTGCACAAGAGTGTTTATAAACTAAGTTTAAGAACCCCACGCTTTTGATCAAGCTTTGATTTTCATTCCAATGAGCTTAATTATGGCATTTCCAAACACAGAAACAAAATCAAATGACTGCTATTGTTTTAGTTTTGATTTTGAGCTTAATGAGCTTCATTATGGCGTTTTCAATCACACGATACTCCCTTCTGCATCAGCATCATAGAAAGAAAGCATTCCTTTTCCATATACATCCCAATTCTCTGTTTTAAGTTTTAGGGGATTGGGTCTGTGGGGGACACATTGGGGATTCTCCTCTTCTTTATTTTGGGTTCCCACTCTACCCCCAGTTTTGAGCAAGGTGCCCATTCTGTCTACCACTTGGCCTATCCTGGAGGCAAAAGTTTTTAAAAATTCCATAGATAGAAGGTGCGGAACACCGCAGAAATGAAATCTTAAAATCCCCATGCTCTTGGTTAAATTTTGATTTTATCTCAATGAACTTAGTTATGTTGTTAGATATGGAATCCTAGGAACTCTAGCCTTTTGATTGATTTGATTTTGACACTAATGAGCTTAGGTATGACATTTTCAATAATAGAAAAAAAATCTTGAAAACACATTGTTTTTTATTAGATTTTGATAAAAACCACATGTTCTTTATTGCATTTTGATTTTTAATCTAGGAGAATAGGCATTTTGATATAATTGCAATCTGAGGTTTACTTTAATTACCTTAGGACACTTCGATCATAATGAGCTCCATGCTTTTGATATAATTACAATCTGAGGTTTATTTCAATTACCTTAGGACACTTCGATCATAATGAGCTCCATGCTTTCTTTCAATCACAGAGAAGAAAACTCAAAATCCTGATTCTTTTGAGTAATTTTTGGTGAAAAGCCATATTTAAATATTTTTTATTAAACACATGCTTTTGATATAATTGCAATATGAGGTTTATTTCAATTACCTTAGGACACTTCGATCATAATGAGCTCCATGCTTTCTTTCAATCACAGAGAAGAAAACTCAAAATCCTGATTATTTTGAGTAATTTTTGGTGAAAAGCCATATTTAAATATTTTTTATTAAACACAATACATGATTCTGGGAGAATAGGCTTTTTGTTTTGTTTCAATCACAATTCTAGGTGTGTTTCAATTATAGCTCTAACCTTAAGGCAGTTTCAATGACAAGAATGTTACACAGAGATGTAAAATAGAAATGGGTAATATTTGTATTAGAAAAAAGCCACAGCTGAGTTGGGCAGCTTAGCGCAACCAAAAAAAAAAAAGATGCTGTTAACAAAAACCACCATATCTATCTAGCTATATGTGTTGGGAATGCTTTCGATTAAATTTTGATTTTGATTTTAATGAGCTTTATTATGGTATTTTCTATCATAGCAACGAAACCTTAACATCCCCATGCTTTTGATTTTGATCTAATTAACTTAATTATAGTGTTTTCAATAACAGAAACCAAATCTTGCGTTTCATTAAAGTATGGTTTTGATCTTAATGAGCTTAGTTATACAATTTTCAATCACAGAAACAGAATATCAAAACCCCGCTTTTGATTAAAAATTCCAATAGATACAAGGTGCGGAACACCACAGAAATGAAATCTTAAAATCCCCATGCTTTTGGTTAAATTTTGATTTTATCTCAATGAACTTAATTATGTTGTCAGATATGGAATCCTAGGAACTCTAGGCTTTTGATTGATTTGATTTTGACCCTAATTAGCTCAGGTATGACATTTTCAATCATAGAAACAAAATCTTGAAAACACATTGTTTTTTTATAAGATTTTGATAAAAACCTCATGTTCTTTATTCAAGCATAATAGCAAGAAAGAAATATGCGTCTCCAACTATGCATAAATCTCCAATGGTGTTTAGTATGCCATCATTCACCGTGCATCTTCAACTAACAATATATAAATCCCCATGGCAAAGGTAACTTCATTTCCATTCATCCCAAATTCATTTTAACACAACTCACTTGCAAAGTATTGCTAATAAATTTCCACAACCGATTTACATATTACAACTTCTAACAAAATATACATTTCGTAGGTTCATTACTGCTTCTTCAGGTCTTCGATGCCTCCAACAAGTTTTGATACAATGTCAAATATGGAATGACAAGCACAAAGTTCTTTAGAATATTATATTCACTATTTGTATTTTCCATTTGAAACTTGAAAAAGGATGTTTCAGATCAAGTACAATTTTGATAGTTTATGTCTTCACAACCGATTCATTATCAATGGGTTTTAACATATTTTGTTAACAAATTCAATTTATTTCAATGAATATAATACATGTTTTCAATATGTCTTCATATTAATTAAATTTCTTGTTTGATTAATGATTTCTTAAATAACCCTATCGAAATCGATATGGATACTCAGTTCTTATTCGCGTTTCGCGTGAATTCATTCCTTTACCTTCACCTTCAACTACGCAATTTCAATCCAGATATGAAGGTGTCTAAACAAGTTCAATGGACATTTATGACTACTTGCATTCCATTTCGTAGCCACTTTAACCCCCAAATATGCTTTTCGACATGGCTTCCTCAAATTAAAATTCAAATACATCGACGCTTGCTTTCAAAAAAGCCCATAAAAGCCCATTCACATTTCAATATTCTTCCACACACTATGCCTTACGGCGTTTCCTTTGCAACATTAGATGCAAATGCTAGTTTATACATTTTGGTAATTTGTTGATGAAGAGAATATGAATTTAATAATAAGACAACAAACATTCACAAGTAACTATCAAGTTAATCGAAATCAATCCTAATCCACTAGCATCTTAGTTTCTCAGAAATCTGCACCTAAGATCCAATATGGATACTTTATAAGAGTATAAATACTTTTTATTTTTCACAAGAAAATAATCCCCCCACCCCCTACTCCCCATGCATTGGGGCCATGGAAATTATTTATATAACCATAATTTTCAAATCCCAGCTTCTGAAATTTGATATTGCAAGTTCTTTATGTAACTACAAAATATGATAAGATAATTTCTAAAGGATTCCATAGGGGATATACTCTTCCCAAAGCTCCTTTTGCATCCTCTACAATTGATTGACAACATTTCCAAACTAAATTTTCAATTCTATAATATTATTCACTCAATTTTTTCTTTCTTAGATCATTATTATTATTCATTTTTCTTGTAGAATTGTATTCTTAAGGTGTTTTTAATTTAATTTTTTGTTCAGCCACCTCATTTTCCATAATATCATTTTCATTGATAATTGGAGGGGTGGAATTGGAGGATTCTGTCATCAAGGTGATCTTTCCAAAATTTATCAATATTTCTCCTATTTCTTAAATCATCTTAGTGTTACTCTTTCTCCCTCAACTTTTTCATTCCTTTGCATATTTTGAGGTTACCTTATTTCTTACCATTTTAACCCCTAAAGAATGTAAGTCTGTGTTTTACAAGGAAGACGAGTATGGGTTTTACATACCTTTATATTTCTGGTGAAAAGTTTTTATTTGATTTTATATACACTCTAGATATGAGTTCTAATACATTAGCTAAGTTAGATGACATATCGTTATTTCTTCATGTTGTTGTGATCAACTACAAGTCAATCTATTTAATCCTATCTCCTCTACTTACTTTACTTCCACTCGCTCCTCCTACTGGTGGACCATCTCTACATCTCCAATTCTTTTGTTTCTATATTAACTATTAATCCCACTCCTTTTCTTGGAATCCTCTTGGTTTCCTTCTAGATATTAGTCTGGAGTCCAATGGTCTTCCTCCTTTCCTTCCCCATTGTCAAGTAGATTTGATTTTGTGTTTGCAAGAATATAATATTTTATGTTTCTTTGCTTTTTTTCCCTGGGTGGTATTCAATTTATTTTCTATTGATCCTTTATCTGTTGGTGATATGCTTGAACCCATCTCAATTATTTTCAATAGAGTAACTTGAGGGTTGTCATTCTACATTTGTGGGAATTCTCTAAATAGATGGTCATGCTCATGACAATTCCTACATATAAATGTTGGAAAGAAATGGTTAAGATACATTCTTGTACAAAAAGATGTGAGCATATGAAGTGTATCTTCCTTGCTTAGTCCGCTTTGAACACATTACAAATATTCCCATTATATTTATGATCCATTCCAATATTTCTTGGTCCCATAATTCCTATGGGAGTGAATAAAATCTAATACAAATTACATCCAAAGTTAAATACTCTTTTTTAGGCTAAACCTCTTAATCTAGAAATTCATGCATAACATTACTGAGTTGAAAAAATATGGGCCATTTTGAAATACTACGTTTTTATTCTCGCGATTGTTAAAAATTGTTGTAAATAATCATTTATACCCTATATTGAGTTGCTCATCTCCTTTTATCTACCATTTCTTTATGATCCACCATATTATAGCTCATTTAATAGGTTAAAGCCCCATAAATTTGTTGAATAAGTCATGATCATGCATGTATTATATCTTTTCTAATATTATAGTTGATATGATTTCATATTTTGTAACCCTTTTAGCTTGGGGTATTCATCAACCCATCTTATTTTGTTGTGGCATATCATTTCCTAGAGATTGACGCTATGTCACCTCTGAAGAAGAGGATAGATTATTTTGGTTATGTGGTGGTGGATTGCCCCCAAGGCCTTTTCTAAACAAGGTATTGGAGAGCCTTGTTGAGCCTTCAACAAATCCTCTTAATTTTTTAGCAAAACGATAAAGGGCCCTCCTACCAAAATTTTATTTTAATATCTAATCTTCTGAATTTACCATTTATTCTTCTAGTATTTTCGATTTGTAGAATTAGATCTTTGATTTCCATTTTGTTTTGAATTTGATAGGTGATAAATTGGTGTGTAATTTATGGTTAATAAAATATGTACGTTATAAAAAATTTATTTATTTAGTTTGCTAATTTCTTAATTTGTGACCATCATCATCTTCTACTCACCAAGTGCTTTCCAACAACATATTGATTTTTTCATGTCTAGTCCAAGGCACAAAGTTATGGCCCTTTGAAAATTTTATATGATGATCATGTTATGTTGATGTGGAAGATGATGTGTCCCCTAGATCCACATAGAAAATAATTGCAATGAATGTGCTGGCATAGCAGATGATGTGTATTGTATTAATTTGATTTGATTTGATTTTATGTTATTATTTTATTTACCAATCATTTTCAACTAACAAAAATTGAGTAACATAAATTACTTATATTAGTTGACAAAATTTGATCATTTTATGGCTATAATCTAGTACTCAGTGGTTAGAATCCAATGGTTGTAACATCATAATATCAACATATTATAATTTTTCTTTTTCATTATTTTATTAATATTCCAATATCTGATGGCCAAAAATCGATGGCCCAATGGCCAGAATCTAGTCCCTAGTGGTCAAAATCTAGTGATCAAAATATTAAATATTGGCATTATTTTGTTTCTCACAACTTTTCCAAATCTCCCAATATCTGATATCTAAAATAAAGTGGTTTGATGGTTAGAATATAGTGCTTAGTGGTTGGAAGGTAGTGGCGAAAATATTAGAAATTGGCATTCTTTGTTTCTCAAAACATTTCCAAATCTCTCAATACCCAATAGCCAGAATATGATGGCTCGGTGGCTAGAATGTGATGGCTTGGGAGCCACATTAACATAATCCTGTGGTATGTAGGGTTCTTTGTTCATTTTTAATTTTTAATTTTTCTTTTTATTTATATTATTTCATTACATTATTATTTATTTTATTCTATTTTAATATTGGGAATGTTTTTATGAATTTCTAAATTTTCTCATATTTGGTGGGTTTTAATTATTTATTGTATTTCATTTGTTTATATAGTTGAAACTTTATCATGAGCTCTACACTCCACCTCCAATAACTTCACATAAACCATGCTGGGAAGTAAAAAATTATACACTCTTTGGTCGTGCACCACCCTTCAAGGTGTAATTTAACTAAACTATTCCCTTTTTCGAAGGAAAAATAGATCCAAATGATTTGGAGAAATGTATAAATTTGTTAGATGACTATTACTATGTCCAAAATATCTCCAACAATGAGAATATCATCTTCACGCTATTAAAATTTGTCACCCATACCAAATACTGGTGGGAAGGTTGTTGGGAGAGATAGAGAGAAGAGTCTATGTTACACAGTAATTTATCACCGCTTTCACTCCCGGTCTTCTCACTGTATCATGTGTCCAAGTCAAACATGCTTATGACAAACAAATGCTTCCCTGTGCTGCCAATTGACCCACTTTTGCAAATTTATCTGCCTCTTCGTGGTTGTTTCCTTAATAAACGCGCTGATAGGAACTCATGAACAGATAGACCGCGTTGCCAGTGCAGAAGTACACGTGATACCCATGATGGCTCGATTTTATGCATCAACGCAAGTCCATGTGGTCCCTTCAGAGATGATCTCACTATCTGTACTAATCACTTGCGATGTCAGTGCTGAAGATCAGTTTTCTGCCTGCGATGATCCAAATTGGGTGAATTATTCCAACAGTCGGCCTTCTAGATGACTTTAGACCTGGTTGTTGGCCTTGTTTATGCCACCCTTCCTTCCCTGGTGTGGCAGTTCCGTCAATTGTGCTACCTTCCTTGGTGATAAGCTCTCCTTTCCACCTTTCATGGAGACTCCTCCTATTTAAACTCTCACCATTGCTATGAATTGCTAGTTGGACAGTTCTGATAGTTAGCTAGTTGAGCAGTGTTGTGAGTGCTTTGTGAGTTTTCTAGATAGCTGGTGTGAGTGTGATAAGTGTGGAATTGTTGATAGTTTGTGGAAGGTTGTAAGTCACCCTTGATCTTGTGTGAATCTTATGAGTGAGAGAGCTCTTGTGTGTTGGGAGATCCATCTTCAAAGAGTGAATGCTTGAAGAACATGCTGGCTGGACTCTTCTCTGAGAAGGCTTGTGACATCAAGACTTTGGTTGTAAGCTGATTCTTATTTCATTATTAATGCAATCAATGATGTTTTCCTATGTCTCATATGAAATGTACTTGATAGCTCATGACTTCTTGACTTTGTGAGTAAATGGTTTATTTTTGTTTCCAGATTACGTTCTTTGTTGTATTTCCTTTGCTTTGTTTCAGGTTGATCACTCATTGAGGAGAAGGAAGCGGAAGCTGGAGCAGCGCAACGGAACTCCATCGACCACCGATTGAGGTAGGCCTCCAACTTTGACTGTT